>PISX010002015.1:0-173916 GCA_004024625.1 Mellivora capensis | reverse complement strand
ATCCCACCCATTTTTTTCAAAGAAATGGAACAAATAATCCTAAAATTTATATGGAACCAGAAAAGACCTCGAATAGCCAAAGGAATATTGAAAAAGAAAGCCAAAGTTGGTGGCATCACGATTCCGGACTTCAAGCTCTATTACAAAGCTGTCATCATCAAAACAGTATGGTACTGGCACAAAAACAGACACATAGATCCATGGAACAGAATAGAGAACTCAGAAATAGACCCTCAGCTCTATGGTCAACTAATCTTCGATAAAGCAGGAAAGAATGTCCAATGGAAAAAAGATAGCCTCTTCAATAAATGGTGTTGGGAAAATTGGGCAGCCACTTGCAGAAAAATGAAATTGGACCATTTCCTTACACTACACACGAAAATAGATTCAAAATGGATGAAGGACCTCAATGTGAGAAAGGAATCCATCAAAATCCTTGAGGAGAACGCAGGCAGTAACATCTTCCACCTCAGCCACAGCAACATCTTCCTAGGAACATCGCCAAAGGCAAGGGAAACAAGGGCAAAAATGAACTGTTGGGATTTCATCAAGATCAAAAGCTTTTGCACAGCAAAGGAAACAGTTAACAAAACCAAAAGACAACTGACAGAATGGGAGAACATATTTGCAAACGACATATCAGATAAAGGGATAGTGTCCAAAATCTATAAAGAACTTATCAAACTCAACACCCAAAGAACAAATAACCCAATCAAGAAATGGGCAGAGGACATGAACAGACATTTCTGCAAAGAAGACATCCAGATGGCCAATAGACACATGAAATAGTGCTCCACATCACTCGGCATCAGGGAAATACATATCAAAACCACAATGAGATATCACCTCACCAGTCAGAATGGCTAAAATTAACAAGTCAGGAAATGACAGATGCTGGTGAGGATGCGGAGAAAGGGGAACCCTCCTACACTTTTCATGGGAATGCAAGCTGGTGCAACCGCTCTGGAAAACAGCATGGATGTTCCTCAAAAAGTTGAGAATAGAACTACCCTATGACCCAGCAATTGCACTACTGGGTATTTACCCTAAAGATACAAACGTAGTGATCCGAAGGGGCACGTGCACCCGAATGTTTATAGCAGCAATGTCTACAATAGCCAAACTCTGGAAAGAACCTAGATGTCCATCAACAGATGAATGGATAAAGAAGAAGTGGTATATATACACAATGAAATACTATGCAGCCATCAAAAGAAATGAAATCTTGCCATTTGCAATGACGTGGATGGAACTAGAGGGTATCATGCTTAGTGAAATAAGTCAATCAGAGAATGACAACTATCCTATGATCTCCCTGATATGAGGAAGTGGAGATGCAACATGGGGGCTTGGGGGGTAGGATAGAAGAAAATAAACAAGATGGGATTGGGAGGGAGACAAACAATAAGTGACTCTTAATCTCACAAAACAAACTGAGGGTTGCTGGGGGGAGGGGGTCGGGAAAGGGGGGTGGGGTAGTGGACATTGGGGAAGGTATGTGCTATGGTTAGTGCTGTGAAGTGTGTAAACCTGGCGATTCACAGACATGTACCCCTGGGGATAAAAATACTTTATATGTTTATAAAAAATTAAAATTTTTTTTTAAATAAAATTGAGAATAGCAAAAAAAAAAAAAAAAAAGTCCATAGTATAGAGGCACCTATGTGGCCCAGTCACTTATGACTCTGCCTTCTGCTCAAGTCATAATCTCAGGGTCCAGGGGTCAAGTCCCCCATTAGGCTCCTTGCTTGGCAAAGAGTCTGCTTCTCTTTCTCCCTCTGCTCCTTCCCCCACTTGTTCTCTGTCTCTCTTTCTCTCTCTCAAATAAATAAATAAATTTTTTTTTAAATCTATAATACATGTTTATCGGTTGAAACCGCTATAGACTAGTTGTTTGAAGAATGACTGTCTAACTAAATGTATGCATGGATGGATGGATGGACGGGTGGATGGATGGATGGATGGATGAATAGCTTGTTGCCAAACTGGCATAGCTATTATTTAAAGTAATCAGAGTGGTACAAATAGATCTTTAGAACATGTATTTTATCATATTACAACTTTCTGAAAGTTTTTATTTTTGTTTTATGAGTATGAAATTACCATTACCTAGAGTTTCCATCCACATGTGACAAACTAGCAGAAAGTTACAGTTATTGCTAGCTCTAGATTTTATGACAACAATGTTTTATAGTAAGTGAATTATGGGTCATAGATATCAGTAACAAGCCTTCTATTTATTAACTGGATGTAGAAAAGGATAAACTTAGGATATTTAAATAAGAGCCATTTGTTTAGAGGAATCCTGGACAATTATGATCTTATAATTTATGCATATTTCTTGGAATTTCACAAGTATTATATAGTATTACATTGGTGCATCTTTTCTTAGAAAACATTTAGCATAGTTAGAAACCTCCACATGGTAGTTTTCTATTACTGTTATCACAAATTACCACAAGCTACTGACTAACCAATATAAATTTAACCTTTTCCTATCCTTGAGCCCCAAAGCCCAAAATGAGTCTGACAGGAGTAAAATCGAGGTATTGGCAGAGCCAAGCTCCCTTTGGAGGCTGTAGGGTAGAATCCTTTTTCTTATCTTTTCCAATGTCTTTAAGTGCCTTCTTGGCTTTCCTTGGCTCATGGCCCCTTCTTCCATCTTCACATTTTCACAGCCAACATTACAGGATTTTTCTCTCTGATTCTCCCTCCCTTAATTTCTGTCACATGGCCATCTTCTCTTTTGTGTCACATTTTCCTTTGCCTTCCTCTTTTTTTAAAAAAGATTTTATTTCTTATTTGACGGAGACACGGCTGAGAGGGGGAACACAAGCAGGGGGAGTGGGAGAGGGGGAGTAGTAGGCTTCTTGCAGAGCAGAGAGCCAGATGTGGGGCTCCATTCTGAGCTGAAGGCAGATGCTTAAAGACTGAGCCCCCCATGCTCCCTGTCTCCCTCTATTAAGGACACTCTTTTTCTTTTCTTTTCTTTTCTTTTTAATTTCTTTTCAGCATAACAGTATTCATTGTTTTTGCACCACACCCAGTGCTCCATGCAATAGTGCCCTCCCAATACACTCTTTTTCAATAACCCAGGATAATCTCTCCTCTCAAAATTGAGATTCTTTTTTTTTTTAAAGATTTTATTTATTTATTTGACAGAGAGAGAGATCACAAGTAGGCAGAGAGGCAGGCAGAGAGAGAGGAGGAAGCAGGCTCCCCGCTGAGCAGAAAGCCCGATGTGGGGCTCGATCCCAGGACCCTGAGATCATGACCCGAGCTGAAGGCAGTGGCTTAACCCACTGAGCCACCCAGGCACCCCTCAAAATTGAGATTCTTAATTTAATCACATCACAAAGTCTCTTTTGCATTATAAGGTAACATTCACAGGTTCCAGAAATAAGAACCTGAGTATCTTTAGGGGCCACTATTTAGCCTACTACACTCCCTTTTCCTAGACTACCAATTGAAAGAGTACAGTTTTTGTTTTTAAGATTTTATTTTATTTATTTTTTATTTTTTTTTTATAAACACATAATGTATTATTAGCCCCAGGGGTACAGGTCTGTGAATCTCCAGGTTTACAGGGAGAAGGTGGTGGGGTTATGGACATGTGATATGGTGAAAGAGTACAGTTTTTGCATTTCATTCTTTTTCTACATTTGTAGGACAATGTTTTTCTGTTTGACTTATCTACATTTCTGGAACAACTATGTGAAGCTATTCTGTTCTCTGAGACTTAAACATGGCTTTCGTTAGTGCACAAATATGTGCAAGGCAGTAAGCCAGGTGGAGGCAAAATTTTTGTCAGCTAACCAAGGCTACTTGGTGTTCTGCCTCCCATGGAAAATATGAGCCACAGACTTATCTAACTAGATTTACTTTTTGCTCTTAGGAGTGGTTTATTCATGATGCTTTAATTTACTTTTCAATTATTAGTTGAAGCTGTTTTAGGTGGAGACTTGTTAACTTGGCTATATTAAAATTCAGACTTGGGTTTTGTGTGCCCAGGGTTTTTTGTTTAAAATTAGAGTTCACATTGCTAGGGCACAGCAACTAAGAATTCTAGTAGAGAATTCTGCAATATGGGCCTTGTAGCACAGTTTGAAATATTATTTTTTTTAAATAAAAATTCAGTAGTAACAATAAACATCACGACAATCACATGAGTAAAAAAATAGACTCATGCTATTTTAAATTTTTGTTTCCTTCATTTAATGTAGTTCCTACAATATATAAGTTTCAAAATAATTATAAATGGAGTTTTTTGTCAACCAAAATGATAGTACAGGAAATATCCATACTGGAGCACTGGAAAATAGAAGGATAGAAAACATAAAAGACAGCATAGAGGTACATGGAAAAAATCAAATCTAATATATATACTTAATTGACATTCCAAGAGGCAAGAAAAAGAATGAGGCAGAATTGATACTTGAAAGACAATTGTGGGAAATTACCCAAAACTGATAAATAAATTATAAAATGTCCATGAAATAGGATATCTAAAGAAGAATAAACACATAATAAATCACAACTACATGCATTATAAAAAAAAATTCTAAAAACCAGAGACAAAGAGAAAAGAAATCCTCAAACAGCCAGAGGAAAAAAACGTATACACTACTTTGGATCTCCTTTCAGATCTTCTAGGTCCCCCATTGTCAGTGTCAATTTGGACCCTGTGCCAACAGCCTTTTCCCCAGTAAAATGACCAAAAATTTCTGGGGATAGACTACCATACTGACCTGTCTTGATGTTTTAAGATTCTTCCTAAGGGGATGAGACCTCTCTTTAGTCAGTGAGTCAGTTACGAAACCTGGCTGGTGTCAAAGAGCAAGGAAGGGATGGTGATTATTTTACTGAGTGGCTTTCCTTAGCCTCATTCATCCTCAACTTCATTTGATTATATAGAATCAGAAATGCTCTTGTTGGCCACCCACCTATCTTGCCCCTAGGAATGTCTTATTCCATTACATATCCATATCTCTCTGTGGATCTGTTCCCCTGGCTGCTATTCTGACCTAGACACCTTTAATAATTATTTTTCATACATCGCTTCTAGTAGTAAATATTGGCATATGGCCTCTCTAATTCAAAATCCTATCACTTCAAGCAAAGGTATCTGCAAGCCCAGTTCTATAACAGCATCTTCTACCATCAGCCTTGGCCTACAGAAGATAACCACCACCTCACCAGCATAGTTCTTACCACTTTGCTGTGTGGGGTATCTTCTGGGCTCTCTCACACAACATAGATAGGCTATCAGTTTTCTGGTCTATTCTTAGGTAGTACATCCACACCAACACGTCTACCTTTCTAGGCCTTTTGATCCTTTCTACCATCTGCCATAGAGTTCTGCCACTAGGTTAGGCCACCATTCTCACTGTACATTAGCACTATCTCCTAGGGCCTTTGCCAGGGTGATAAATATTTCATCATGTAAGAGTACTCTCACGTTAATAAACTCTCCCTTAATCAAACTTATGTTCCATACCTTCTCATCTAATACTCTCAGAACTTAGTACTATATATTTAAATATGTGTAGTATATTTAATATATCTATTACCATATATCTAGTATAAGTTTTCCTTTCTCCTGCCGGTACATGTTGGCTGGTCCTGCAGCTCATTCAGTGTATATCTTCCTTCCTTTGTCAGGCCTAGCACATCTCTTATCAAGCCTAGCACATCAGTTGTGACCTAACCCTAGCTATAGCTATGAGGGAAAGTGAAAATTAGATCCTTATTTGTTGATCAAGGTTAATTACCCCTGTCAATATGCTTGTTAATCTCTGAATAGAAGAAATCCAATAGAAGTATCCTGTGGCAGCCAGAGCTTATAATTCAAGAGACCCATCCTCTGTCCCAAAAGAATGCAGTTTCTTCTCAATGTAATTATCTGGTAACATCTGACCCATTGATTCTATGGTTGTGGACCCACCTTCTGTAATATGAAGTGAGTCCTGGTCTAATGTAATTTGCATGAGATTCCCAATAATCACTAACTGGTAATGTCTGAAAAGGGATATTGCCTTGTCGATCAGGCATTTCATAGGGCTTGTGATAGTGGTGTTGGGTGAGGTTTTGCAAGCAAAAAAGGCAAACTCCTATCAAAAGCACATATCCCAGGGAAGATGAACTACTGGCCCTTCCTAGACTAAGGTGATCCAATGTAGTTGACTTGCCAAAAAGTGACTTATCTGTTTTCTCTAAGAATAGTGGTATATTGAGGACTAGTTTAGTCTCTATTGCTGATAGTTTAGACATTCAGGGATAGTAATTAGATTGACCTTACTGGGAATCCAGGCTGTTGGGTCCATATAGAGCCTCTATCTCTGCCATTAACTTTGGACTTGACAGCCTCAAAACCGTGGGTGCTAATTTCTTAAAATAAATTTCTCAGTACATATGCACATACATGCATACCTCCTACTGATTCTGTTCCTCTGGAGAAACCTAATACAACCTCAGTGATATTAGAACGAATGGTCCATACTCATACCCTTCTTTCTGAATCTATAAGCAGCATTTGACTAAGTTGATTGTCCCTCCTAAAAAGGGACTTTTCTTCATTTCAATTTCAAGGTACCATTCTCTTGTTTTTCCTCCTAAATCACTTATCTCTCATATTCAAATTCTTCTGTTGGTTGTTCTCTTTTCTTGATTTCTTAATGTTGGAGCAGATTTTGGATACTCTCTGATCCCTTTTTCTTCTCTATCTATACCTCTCCTTTAGTGATCTCACCCAGTTTCATAACTATAAAAGCCAATGACTCTTTTCTTTAATTCTCCAATTCCAACTTGGTTCTGGACTAATCCCAACTTGGTTCTGGACCTCCAGATTCACATATATAATTTAGTACTTGATGTCTCTATGTAGCTATCTAAAAGATATTAACATGTTAATATAAACATAACTTTATATTTTATATTATATTTATACATAAATATAAAATTAACATGTTAATAATTGAACTCCTGCTATGCCCTCATCAACCCATTCCAGCCTAGTGCTACCATTTCACATTGAACAATCAATCTCTTAAGAAATCCTGTGGTTTATGCCCTCACAATGTATTCATAATCTGACCATTTGTTACTTCTGCTACAACTCTGGTCTGAGTCACAATAATCTATGTCTTAGATTAGCTGATAATATTTCAAATATTTTCCCTTTTTCCACTCTTACCCCTTGCCATGCCTTTTCTAAAGACAACAATCCTAATTAATATAGGTCAGATCTCATAAATTTTCTACTTAAAAATTTTTCAGTGATTCCACATTTCCCTAAGCTATAAAAAAAAACAATGTACTTACGATGTCTTAGACATAACATAAGGTCATTTAATTCTATATGAATATGATGCAGAGGCCCCATTGGCTCTACATAATCTAACCCTCCCCTCTCTTAGTTCTCTGACCTTATCTCCTTGTACTCTCCCCCTGTTATATTCCACTGGTCTTGCTATTTCTCCAACACTAGAAGCAAGTTCCTCACTTAGAATCTTGGAAAGCAATGCTCACAGATATTCACATAATTCACTTCCTTCAAATCTTTTTTCAAATGTCAGCATTCCAATGAGTCTTATCCTAATTGCTCTATTTAAAACTGCAACCTGTTCCCCAGCCTAAACATTATTCCCTTTACATATTTCTATATTAAGTGTCTTGGTTATTGACCCAAACTCCAGAGTCATTTACTCCCACTAGAGTACAAGCTACACCAGGTCAGAGACTTTGGCAATTTTATTCAGTGTTAAATCCACTAGTACCCATAATTATATGTATGACATATAAGACATTATTATGTCATACATATAAAACAAACAAAACAATACATATAAAACAAAACAAACTACATGTTTACATTTTAATGAGTTAAAATAAAAAAATGTCAAAAAGCTATATAAAATATATTTTTCTTATAAATATATGAAATTAGAGTTACCATCTTATTGCAGGAAAACAATCCAAACACCTTGAAGTCCAAACTCCTAACAAATAGGCTAAACCTATATTCAATATCATTTTGATGACTTTTTTTAGGAAAGAGTTTACTACAACTATAAAAACCAAAAGAACACTCAAGATGGACTGATTACAGACACCCAGGGTAATCAAGAGCAAAGAGAATTGTATCATCGCTTCAAGAGCATTGCTCTAAGAGGTGAATGAAGAAAGACTGTACCTATTATTGCTTTCCTGACTACACCCCAACTCTTCACTCTAGGAATGTGCATGTCATAAATAGCAACATGGAGTAAGATCATGAAAACAAACCTGGTTAGTTATAATTTCAGTAATTTCATAAAACAATCCATCCTGGCTCTTTTAGAACATTATTTGAGGAAAATTATCAGCCATAGGCCTTTATTTCACTCAGGACATAAATATTTATATAATCATTGTAATATATTCTGACTCACGGTCTTTAATACGTCTAGATTCTACACTGTCATCTCATGATCATTTGAACAATATAGGGCTAATCATGGACCACTATCCAAGGTGGATTATATTTCTTATAGAAATGTTAAATAGAATGGTAAAGTAGTCTCTATTTGTGGTTGATTCATTGGTTTAATTAAGAACTTACAATCTTCAAAATATTATCCTAGAAGGAATTAGTTACTAACACAAATATATCATGGATATTCAATAATTCAATATATGCAGAATATAATAATAATGTTGTAAGCTATATCATCATCATTCATATCCCAGAAAACATTCTTCAAAATATTAAAATCAATCATATGTATATAGCTACCCCAATCCTTGTGGTCTTCCCATAATAGTTAAATGATTCACACAAAAAACATTCTAAAATGGATTTTCTAAATCTATATGGTGTTTACATTCATGTTTACTTTTTCTAATAACAAAACAAATATACATTCTTTTTATAAAACTCTAAATAAATTTTGAGATGAATATCCAGGTTTCATACAGTACACTAGAGTGTACTCTATAATTGTCATATATATATATACATATATATGGATTATCCTATATGTAGGGTATGTGTGTATATATATAATACACATATATGAAAAAAGTGGAAAAGAGGGAGCCAAGACAGATCTTAACTTGAAATTAAGAAAATGTCAGTACCAATCCATTTTTAAGGTTTTAAGATCTGGTTGATGAGTTTTCTAAATAATGTGCCACTAGTCTATACTTTTGTGGTTATAATTAAACTCATAGCTGCATGTTTTGGGAAAGAGTGTGTTAAACCTGTAAAAAACAATGTAGCTTCCTTTGGTTTTTCAAATCAATCTTGAAGTGATAAGATCTGAAATATAATTTTCAGTAATTAACTGGTTTTTTTGTAATCAATTATGAAGAAAAAAAGAATATTATTTTAAAAAAGAATATTATAATAACCTCTTGCAAAACAACAATTCCATGCTCCTTGTTGTAAAAGGAAAAGTCTACAATTGAATTTTATGATTTCATGCACTGTTTTAGTATAGTTAAAACCAGGTTTTCTTTTCTTTCTTTCTTTCATTGAAAATACACGATTAAAATAAATAAGAGACCTAAACTATAACCTTAAATGAGAGCTTATACACTGCATTCCTTATAACAGCTGCTTCTATTTCATTTTAAATCAGTCAAATTTTATGTAGAGTCTTTGGAGTTGACTTTATACAACAGCAATATTATTAGGCCTAAAGCACATGTTTCCGATCTTGTGTAACTAAGATAATATTTCTTATAATATTCAAGAAATGAGACTGCAGAGGGAAAAAAAACTATGTATCATTTAAAATATCATTGAAATCAGTATGAATGTTACCTACGGAGTGCACAGAGAATATAGGCTTTATTTCATTCTTGCTTAATCCATCAGTTCTACCTTCTAGAGACCCATATTGCAAAAAATACAACTTTGACATCTAAAAATGACCATGTTAGTATGGTAAAAGAGACATTCTCTTCTTAATTTCTATTCCCAGTGAAATTTATGTTTATATGTAATAAATTTTTTCTATGGAACTTGAATCTTATGTACACTAATTGGTGAATCCTTTCAACATCCTCATGAAAGAGGCAGGAAATTTCTGTTAGTCAAAACATGAATGAAAACAAAGTTGTGGTCTATTATGTATCATGGAAAAGGAAATCTAATGAATTGTTGCATAGAAATTGTTAATTAGCTCTTCTTTTCTGTTGAGAACCAAACAAGAGGAAATTGTTTTAAAATGTTCTTAAATTACGGTAGGAGAATAGATGATAGCAATATATAATATTTTTTTTAGTGGTGAGAGTAAAAATGAGTCAGGATGAGGTTGATGAGCCTACAGAAAGCTTGTTAACAGTAGAACACAGAATGATAGGCATGGGTTTGGAATATGGAGGCCATGCAAAACACCCTACCACTTTGTCCTATAACTCTTCTTCCCATCTCAGGATGGCCAGGCACTTCTATTTGAAATATTCTCCTAGCACAATCCCAGATATCAGGGAAACAGTTCTCCTGTACCGGTGGGTTAACCCGGGCAAACACCAGAGCTCCATAATACAACAGCTTATTGTGAGTCTTTCCTTATTTTGGAAGAAGGTAAATAAGATAGATTTCAGATGTTATTTTTACATGATCTATAACAAGAGGAAACTAATTAATGTTCATTTCAAACTCTTCCAGCCCATGAAGTCCCACATCAATGAAAATTACATAAAAGTAGTTTTTGGATCACTTTAAGAAGAAAAGGGCTATCATGGTTAATCATACTTTTATCTTCTTTTAAGACTATAGACAAGTGATTACTGACCAAGTGAGTAATTGAACTAAGATTAACCTAAGGTACTTTAGGAACCTATAAATAAAACATTTTAACATATTGTCTCTTCCCCAGTCATTGAGCAACTATAGCTCTGAATCCCAGAGAATTACTCATCCTTTTTATTATCTCTCTATGGTTTCCCAAAATATACTATAATTTGCATAAATAGTTCAGATGGCTATGCATTAGCATTCTTTCCACCAAAGTACGACTTCATTGATTTACTACAGTGCAGATGTATAATTTTTCATAACCGCTAATTTAAAAATTTCCTTTGTTTTAGAGACATAGATCAAATTAATGAATTCAGAGCCCAGGGGGAAAAAGTATTAATTTAACATTAATTTTGCCTTTCAACATTCCAAAAAGTATCAAAGCAGAAGCTTATAAACATTTTCAAAGTTTTGAATTTCAATTCTAATAATCCCCAAATTTGTGGAGAAATATATGTAGATATAGATACAGTTACAGATATATATCTTCATTCACAGATACCATCCCAAAAGTCAGGAATCATCAATATGATTAAATTTGTTGGCTTAATCCAAAGGACTATTATATTCATAATTTCATGTATTCTCCAAAATATAGCTTTGGATCCAAACTTAATTAAAAGTTCTTGGGGTGCCTGGGTGGCTCAGTGGGTCAAGCCTCTGTCTTCAGCTCAGGTTGTGATCCCAGTGTCCTGGCATTGAGCCCCGTGTGGGGCTCTCTGCTCGGTGGGGAGCGTGCTTCTCCCTCTCTCTCTGCCTGCCTCTCTGCCTACTTGTGATCTCTCTCTCTGTCAAATAAATAAATAAAATCTTTTTAAAAAAATTTTTTTAAAAGGAAGTTCTCTAGACATAATACCTTGCTTTATTTTTTGCACATTAGAGTTTGGCCTAACTGAAATTTTATAAAATAAAATTAGCAATGTACACTCAGTTTTCATTTATTTATTCAGCTCATTGATTTATTCATTTTCTGTAGAGAATAAGAAATTTATAGCTCTTGTTTCCAAAATTATTCCACAAATATTCCATTACAGTAAGAGATCCAAGACAACATAAACATTGTTATTCTGTCTCAGTCATTGCTGAGATGGCTTATGCATTTCAAATTACAGTATTGGATGAGTTTAAGTACTTCTAATTCCATGTCCTTTTGGCAAGCCATGCTTGAAAGTAAAGACGCTCAAATGTTCTTAAGGCAAAAATCAGTTTCTTTTTTTTTAGGGCCCTTAACTATGGTCACACTTGGATATTTTTGTTCTAACATGAGAAAGTCTTTTTCTTAAAAGAATTTCTTAAATTTCTCAAGCAAACAGAGTTCTTAATACATACTTTGTTGACCTATTTTATATTTAGTATTTATAAAGAATATAAGCTATGAAATCTTGAAAAAAATATTGATTGGGAAACTAAGATTATATTTATTTTAAAAGAAAGTTCCAAAATCAGTCAATTCCTCCATAGTTTAAGTGCATGCTACATATAGTTTTCCATATATATATATATATATATATATATATATATATCAGAATATTTACTCCTACACTAAAAATCAGGCACATTTCCTTTATATGACAAAACACTGTAATTATGGACAATGTGGTCCCAACATTGAGTGCACAGAATGCTTTCTTTATTTCAATAAAGAAATTATATTCAATCTCATTCAATTTCCCATCTTTCTCAAGATGCTTCCTCCTGAAAAAGAATACCAGAGGATAATATGAGGTCAAGATAAATAGAGCCAGAAATGAGATCTACATGTTTGATTCAATTGCCTATTTGGGATAATAACATAAAAGCACTCCATTTTTCATTTTGTTCTAGTTATCTTTCTGGCACAAAAATATCCAAATGTGACTGTCCAAAAATTTCCAGTGATTAAGACAAAGCCAAACTCCTTACCCAGGGCTTTAACACACATCATAATCTGGCTCCCAAATACCTTGCCAGCCTCTCATTTACCAGTGTTCCCACTTCTCCTCTGAAAATGCAATTGGAATTTCAATCTCCTAGTGCTTCCCTAACCCTATTGTTTTTCAACATTATGTATATACTCAATCAAGATTTGCTTCACCCTGGAAAGTCCTTCCAATTTTTTTCTCACCAAGTGATTTCTAACTTATATTTAAAAAGTCTCTTGAATTCTGAAGTGTTCTCTCACATTACTCATCTTTACAAGTAGAATTAGGTTTTCCCTCCTCTATAATTCTCAGAGCTTTATTAATATTTCTATTATGAAATACCATTCAAATATGTATTTAATACAAGATTCTTCCTAAATAATGTATCTATTATATGATGTACATTTTTACCCTATGTTTATGAACCCGTTAGCTATGGAATATTTTTAATTTCCCATAAATCCACTGTTTACGATTCCTTTTCTTAAATGCAAATATTATTTCCTAATTCCCTAGCTAACTTCTTTCAAACATATTCTTTATAAATGCATAGTGCCTGGTGCAATGCCTACTACTTGAAAGCACTTGGTAAAAGTTTGCTAAGTTTGTAATTTTTAATTTATGGCTTGATGTGGTCAAAGGTATTCCATATTCATGTCCTGAATTTGCATAAAGAGAATTTTGGTGATTCAAGCTTCAGTGGTATAGCTGGTTAAGGCAGGAAAGCACTACAAACTGTATCTAAAACTCAAAAACTTTTCTATGTCTTATTTTCCCCCATTTAGGGAGTACTAGCCAACACAGTATTACATTGGGGTATAAATAAAGCTTGGTATTAGGTTCGGTCCAAGTAAGCAATGAGTTATGAAAAATGTTTAACTCTAATTAAAAATATATAAAAATTTATTAACATTGCTACTTGTGAGAAAAATATTTTTTGAAGTTTATTCAATACACAAAGCTTACAAATGTAAAAGGAATTTTCTAAACTGTTACATTCTGGGTTGCTTTGATTTCCTCCTGTCAAAAGCCTGAAATAACTCAAGAAATGACAAAGATATGTTAAAATACACAGGAACACCCAATGGCCAATACCGGAACGATTTGAACAACAAAGTAAATAATAATACTATTAGCTTATAATCTATGTTGATATGAATAAATGATTCAATAAATGAATAAAAGGACAAAAGGAATAGCTACTTTTGAGAACAAACTATCATTAAGTAAACACCATATTAATAATTGGTTGCAGGCAGATGATAAATGAATGACAAAATCAGTGAGCAAAATTATGATGAAAAATAGAATACTCACAGTCTCAACATATATCTCTATTAGAAAAGTATCTTTCTCAGGGGAAAAAAAAAGAAATTTGACTGGAGAAAATTGGCAGACACCACCTTTAACAAGCGATTAAGGTTAACATCAATCACTAGGAAGATATATCAACATCAAGTACTTGCTCACATGATGCACCAAGGACACATCCTTTCTGCAATATTTTTGCTAATCATGAATATTCTCAACAAAATATTGAGAAAAAAATCAGACAAACATAAGTTGAAAAACATTTTACAAAATGATCCAAATGACCCTTAAAAAAGTGTCAAAGTCACAAAAGAAAAAGACAGACTGAGGAACTGTCACAGTTTGGAGGAGACTAAATAAATGTTATAATCAAATGCAGTGGGGAAGCCTGGATGGATTCTGGACCAGAAAAAGAATATTTCTGAAACAATTCACAAAAATCAAATCAGATTTCTCTATATAAATACAAATATAAATAAATAAATAAATAAATAAACAAATAAATAAATAATAGTATTGTAGCAGTGTTCCTTTCCTGGTTTTGATAACTGTGCTATTGTTAAACAAAATGTTAACATCAGGGAAAATTGAGTAAAGGGTATATAGGAATTACATGTACTATTTTTGCAGCTTACATCTAAATATTAAAATTATTTCAAAATAAAAACACAATTCCTTTAAGTGAAATCTTTGTTTAGTTCCTTACTCAGAGTCAACTTATTTTATGAAGTTCCCTATGGTCATCCTAGCCAAAAGTGAGTTAGAGTGTCTAGGACCAGAATGGTTGAGTTTGAATCACAAGCTTATAAACTTGAAACAAAACTTACAATAATCTTGGACAAACTCTTTTATCTTTCTGTGCTTCAATTTTCTCACCCCCAAAATGGGAGAAGTAATAGTACCTGCCTCAAAGGCTTGTTTTAAGGATTTCATGATTTAATATGAGTAAGTATTTAGAAGAGTGTCTGCCATATAGTAAGAGTTGTTACTATTATATCTACATGGAACCCTACATATATTTTTTTGCATTGTAATTGTCAGAATATAAATCCAATCTTGTATATGGATTATAACACAATGAAAAGGATTGTAGGACTTTGTTTTACTAGTATTCCTCTACTTTTATATATAATTTGTATCTGTGTATGTCAGAAGTTAAAGAGGAGAATATTGAACAATGACTTACATGTTTTGTGGGGTTGGTTTATCAGTTTACAGATCAAGATCCATATTCATGGGTCGCCTGGGTGGCTCAGTGGGTTAAGCCGCTGCCTTCTGCTCATAATCTCAGGGTCTTGGGATCGAGACCCGCATTGGGCTCTCTGCTCAGCAGGGAGCCTGCTTCCCTCTCTCTCTCTCTGCCTGCCTCTCTGTCTACTTGTGATCTCTCTGTGTCAAATAAATAAATAAAATATTTTTCAAAAATCCATATTCATTTTGGAATTATGTTTTAGGAATATCAATGAATATCGCAGAAGAATGTAAGCTTTTCAAAAGTTAAATATGGGACAGGAGAAGGTGGCTAGGGATGGGCAAAGTGGGTGAAGGGAAGTAGGAAATACAGGTTTCCAGTTATGAACTGAATTAAGTCATGAGAATAAAAGGCACAATATAGGGAAAATAATCTATGATATTATAATAGTTTTGTATGGTGACAGATGGTAGCTACACTTGTGGTGAGCGTACCATAATGTTTAAACTTGTCTAATCAGGATGGTGTACCCGTGCATCTAGTGTAAAATTGTTTATCAACTATACTCAGATTTTAAAAAGTTAAGTTAAATATAGGAAAGAAAGGCTCACCTATATTCAAATTTATCCCCAACCACACATCCATACACAGTGCCTTCTGCAAAGTCTATCAGATAATAAGCATCAAAAGCACTTTGTTAAATGGGATGAATGAATAAACAAACTAGTATTAACCAATTCCTTACTTTTTTTAAGTTCCTATTTTAATTCCACCTAGTAAACATACAATGTTATATTAGTTTCAAGTGTACAATATAGTAATTCAACACTTCCATACATTACCCAGTGTTCATCACAAGTGCGCTCCTTAATCTCCATCACCCATTTCACCCATCCCTACCAACCTCCCCTCTGTTAACCATCAGTTTGCTCTCTATAGTTGAGAGTCTGTTTTTTGGTTTGTTGCTCTCTCTTTTCCCTTTGCTCATTTGTTTTGTTTCTTAAATTCCACATATGCATGAAATCATATTGTATTCTCTGACTTATATCTTACTTGGCATTATACTCTCTAGCTCCATCCATGTCATTGCAAATGGCAAGATTTTGTTCTTTTTAAGGATGAATAATATTTCATTGTATATATAACCACCTCTTCTTTATCCATTTGTCAGTTGATGGACACTTGGGCTGCTTCCATATCTTAGCTATTGTAAATAATGCTGCCATAAACATAGGCTATGCATGTATTCCTTTGGATTAGTGTTTCTGTATTCTTTGAGTAATCACCCAGTAGTGCGATTGCTGGATAATAGGGTAGTTTTTAACTTTTTGAAGAATCTTTACACTGTTTTCTACAGTGGTTATACCAGTTTGCATTTGTACCAAAGCAATGCTTTATCATTAATTAATAAATTTGTGTACAAACATGATTTGATGCTTTTGCTTGAAATGTTACTAGGTTAGGGCTAAAATTATCATTGATATTTTTTTATTTTAGAAACACTTCACATTTTATTTTATTCTGTTATATCATAAGAGGCAAACTGTGTCTTGTCCTAGTTTAAAGGAAAAATTGGAATTCATGATTGTAGTTTGTGTGGGAGAGGGTAAAAAAGATTTTGCATACAAAAATAATTATATATTAAATCCTATGAAATGAAATATTAAATACAATGAAATAAAGCATGTTCCCAAACTAAAAAATATGCCTAATCTGCCTATAAGGCCATATTGATCAGTGCTTTTTATTTAATCATTTAGATGATTTAAAGGCACAGAGGTCACTTTATAATCTCCCCTCTTTACACTACACATTTATTCATGAGCCCATAGTACACATCTTCACATTCCTTTTCAATTTCACTTTTCTCTTTCAGTTAATGAAATCTCAATAACAATGTTGCTTGAACAGTTCTCCCTTTATCAACATATTCAGAAAAAAAAGGACTTTAAAATTTTTGTCCCTGAAAAGTCTTTGAAAGATATATCTTTATGAGTGCAAGAATGAAAAAAATTACCTATTGAGTATAATATGGTAATATTTATGAGAAATATGATTTGAGCCAACTGAGAATGTATTATAAACATATTTTGATTTAAAGGATTTTCCCAGAAGCATTCTGGGACAAAGTAGGATGTACCAGGAATCCAGCTCCCTATCTAGACAACAATTGCATTGCCAGAATCTGTCTGATGTAACTGTCTTGGAACTCTGGAGACTATTGAATGTTTTCCACTTTCAGGGGAAGGCTTAGACAGTAAATTGTGATTAATTTCAGCTCTTAGCTCATCAGTGGCTACCCATCTCCCACGTCTAACCCACTGAATGCATCTATGCATGTGTTCCTGGAACACTTTGCACACATACAGTGTGCAAGAGCCAGGGTAGACAATAAAGATCCTATCTTCCAAATATTGAGATCTGTATTCAGGCCACTGATTGCTGCTTCTAATCACAGAGGTGTGGACACAGCAACAGGCAGCCATTGTTGCCCTCCCCCCCTCATCCCACCCCCTCAACCCCCCACCTGCCATTTGTTGCAGGCCTCTCCCACACTGGCTGAAATGACTTCTTGAGAATTCAAAGTTCTAGCCCTATATCCCCCTCTCCCTTCATTCTCTCTGTTTCTCCTTATGGAAGCCAGACATAAAAGACCAGGACGTTTGAAAGCAACTGAATATACAACAGAAATTAAAAAGTCACCACAAATGCCCAGGCTTAGAAAAGACCTAAGAAGACCTTATGTTTATACCTTAGGCTGATCCTTACCATGGAGACAGCCTACAACAATAAAAAAGAAAACAATAACAAAAACGCAAACCCTGGGGAGCTTTTGATTTCCAAAGAAGAAAATCTAATTTCCAGAGTTATCATTTTATTAGATTCAAATGTTCAGTTTTCAATAATAAAAATAGCAAGATATACAAAGAAATAGGAAAGAATGGCCCATTTAAAGGCAAGAAACAAGCAAATAGGTACTGCCCCTGGGAACTATCAAACTGCAGAAATACTAGACAAAAACTTAAAGCAACTGTCTTAAGGATGTTCAAAGAACTAAAGGAAGACATGGAGAAACAAGAAAACAATACATGAACAAAATGGAAATATCAATGAAGAGAAAAAAGACCTAAAAGGAAATTCTAGAGCTGAAAAGTTTAATAACTGAAATGAAAAATTCACTAGAAAGATTCAAAGGCAAATTTAAGCAGGAAACTTTAAGTTAGGATAGTTGAAATTATCAAGTCTGAAGAAATAAGAGAAGAAAACCTAAGTAAAGTGAAAAGATCTAAGGGACCTATGGGACATCATCAGTCAAATCAACATAGGTATTGTGGAAGTCCCAGAAGGAGAACAAAAAGAGAAAAGGGTAGAGATTATTTGAGGAAATAATGGCTGAAAGCATCAAATTTGGTGAAAGATATTTTATAAACACCCAAAAAAGCTCAACAACCAAAAAGGATAAACTCAAACAGACCCACTCCAAGATACATTATAATTAAACTGAGAAAAGACAAAGACAAAGAGCAAATCTTGAACACAGCAAAAGACATACAAAGGGTCCTCGGTAAGATAATCAGCATATTTCTCATAAAAAACTTTGAAGGCCAGAAGGTAATGAATTGAAATATCCAAAGTGCTAAAAAAAAAAACTATCAGACGATAATAGGGGAAGGGAGGGAAAAATGAAACAAGATGAAACCAGAGAGGGAGACAAACCATAAGACACTCTTAATTTCAGGAAACAAACACTGGATTTGTTGGAGTGGAGGGGGTTGGGATGGATGGGGTGGCTGGGTGATGGACACTAGGGAGAATATGTGCTATGATGAGTGCTATGAATTGTGTAAGACTGATGAATCACAGACCTGTCCCCCTAAAACAAATAATACATTATATGTTAATAAAAAAAGAAAAGAAAAAAAATCTGTCAATCAAAAATTCTACATCCACCAAAACTTTTCTTCTAAAGTGAGGTACAAATTAAGATATTCCCAGATAAACAAAAGCTGAGGGAATTCATTCAAACTAGACCCACCCTGCAAGAAAGGGAGGTTGTGCAGGTTGAAATGGAAGGACATTAGAAGCTGCATGAAGAAATAGAGTTCTCAGTAAAGGTAAATATATGGGCAATTATAAAAACTAGTATTGTTGTAATAATAGTTTATAACTCCACATATTGCTTTCTACATAATTTGAGAGGCTACTATATTAAAAAACACAATTCTTATGTTTTTGGAACACACAATGTATGAAGATGTAGTTTTGTGACATCAGTAACTGAAGGGGTGACAAGAAATTGTTCTTAAAGCCTTTCTATAATTAATTAGGTTCTGAACTTAAGCAGAAATACAACTCAAAGCACAAGAAAGCATGTATCATGTTAGATTTCACATGAGGGTGTGGTAAAAAAGAATTTAAAGAGTCATTTAAAATAACTTCACAATAGATTATACTTGGTGTTAAAAATGAGACCACTATTTTATAGTATGTGAAATACAAATTAGCAATTTCATTATTTTTATTTCCTTTAGAGAAAATATGGGGGAAAAAAGAAAAAATGAAAGCATATATAAATAATTTTTTGTATGTGTTGTTTGGACTTTGAAAGTGTAGTTTGTTTCACATCTGAGCCCAATCAGGTAAAAAAATGTGAACACCCTATGGACCAGTGCAAAGACTCAAACTTTATACATACATACATACATATATATACACATACATATATTTATTTTTTTGTTATTTATCTATTTATTTATTTATCTCAATTTTCCAAGCTTGTTTCATTTGCTCACTTTACAAAAGAGAGGAACTAAAAGTGAGAATAATACAGAAAACTGTTTTTATATTTCTTAAGCATATGTTTTGGCTTTAAATATTCACATCATTCAACTAAGTAATTTTTTTTTTTAGGATTTTATTTATTTGAAAGATAGAGAAAGCAAGAGAGGACATGAGCTAATGGAGAGGCAGATGGAGAAGGAGAGGCAGACTCCCATTGAGCAGGGAGGCCAATGTAGGGTTTAATCCCAGAATCCTGGGATCATGATCTGAGCCAAAAGCTGATGCCTAACTGACTGAGCCACCCAGGTGCCCCTCACCTAAGTAATCTGACATATCTTAGTAACATAGACTCAAGATCATTTGTAAAGCAAAACTTTCATGTGGGCAGAGATTAAACTGTACAGGAAAGAGTGTGTCTCAGATCTTCTTTGCTTTTCTATGTATGTTTTCCATTCCATTTCCATGCAAATGATGTTACAGAATATGACCACTCAGAGCAAATGGTTTTCCCACACCAAAGAAAAAAAATTTCTTTGGTGTGGGAAAACTAATGAGTACACAGAAATCTACCATATTCTCTCTGAGAAATTTTAGCCCTGTGGGTTAAAAAATTTTTCATTTTGGACTCTTGAATTTCTGACTAGAATTTTCTTCCTGTAAACTGTATGAGTTTATCAGAATGGCATAAAGTTACTCATTGCATGCTCTCTAGAGAAAAGACTGAATGACCTTTCCCAATGAAGACAAGGATGATAATGAAAATTGAATGTGAAGTAATCAAATCTATGGCAGTGAATTTTCTAGAAAAACATTTTGTTAAGTTACAACATTATGATGTATAATGAACTGTCAGGACCATAATGTAGCACATAACTGAAGTTAGTCTTGGATACATTTTGGGTAATAAAATATTTGAGTTTTCACTGTTCCACCCCTTAATATAGAATAATTTTAATCATTCATTTAAAAACCATTTATTAAGGGTCTAGTATATTGCCAAGTCTTACACTTCTGCCTTCAAGGAGCTCAGGATCTGAAAGAGAGGTAGACAGGAAAACCAATAGCAGTGGAACAAAGTAGTGATTGCTTTGAGTGGTCTATGCCCAGAGTTCAATAAGAACATAGGAGGAGGACTTAACATGGCTTAAAGTAAGGGCAAAAAGGTATGAGAAAACAATTCTCAGCAGATCTAGATTACCTGAAGGATAAGTGGGAATTCACCAGATGGAGAAGAGAAAGGAAAACTTTCAGGTTGCATGAAGAAGCATGGACAGATCTAAGAGATATTTGAAGGTGAAACAGCACTTACTAATCAGATGTAAGAGATGAGAGGGAAAAAAACTAAAGAGAAACAAAACAATCTCATTTCTGTATTTGTGTAATTTTATTAGCACTTAATATATGCCAAGCCAAATATTAGGTAGGACCTAAGCATACAAATATGAAAAATATATGATCATTGTTCTAAAAAATTTTGTTAGCATTGGGGTCATGGGAAGAGGGTACAAGAAGACCTTCTAAAAGCAAGTGCAATTGTAATATTGTAATCTAAAATAAGAAATATATATTTGGTCTTCATTCTATTTCTGGCACAGAGCTCCTAAAACTCTTGGAATTTCCTAAGCAATGAGAGCAATTGAGGTGACTTTTGTTATGTAAATGAGGTGACATTTGGACCTTACCTAAGGATGGGGGCTGGTTGCCAGTGGAACCAACCATGTGATTAGAAGGTTGGAAATTTCAGAACCATCCCCTTATGCAAAAGGGTATCCATCACTGATGGGCAATGATTTAATAACTCATGCCTATGTAATGAAGCTTCCATAAAAACCCAAAAGGATAGGTTTAGGAGAGCTTCCAGTTTGAAGATTTGAGGAGAGTGGTGTACTCAGAGAAAGCCTGGAAGCTATGTGCCCTTTCTCCATGCCTTGATCTATACATCTCTTCCATTAAGCTCTTCCTGACTTATATCCTTTTATAAGTAACCAGCGATCTAATAAGTAAAATGTTTCTCTGAGTTCTATGAGCCACTCTAACAAATTAATTGAACCCAAGAAGGGGATCATATGAAACCTCAGATCCATATCCAGTTGGTCAGAAGCCTAGGACTGGTATCTAAAAGGGTGGAGGGCAGTCTTGCAGGACTGAGCCCTTAGCCTGTGAGATCTAATACTATCTCCAGATAGATAGTGTAAAAATTTAGTGAAATTGTAGGACACCCCATTGGTGCTAGAGACTTGCATAGTGCTCTGGGGAAACCCCATCACCAGCACTGCCACCACCGAATTGGAATTGGGGCCCAGAACCCTTTAGCAATGAAATGTGGCATGGTATAATTCTTAGAATAAACAGTCAGTATACAAAAAAGATTGGGACCAATTCAATCTGAGTAAAAAGTAAGGCCTAAGAAAGTTGTTGATTCAAGGTGCCATTCCTCTCCTTTCCCACTGCTAAACCTAAAGAGATCACAGCATTCAACCCTGCTAAGCCCTAAATTACTGTTCAAACAATATGCCAAGCAACCATAGCCAACAGGAATTGGCACATAGATAAATCCTGTGTACCCACCAGCTTGAAAATCTTCAAAGGAAAGGGAGAGAAGTGATGTGGGAGTTAAACATCAGGAAAAACATGGGAAGAACCCTTGAGGTAATGACTAAAACTGTTTTTTTCCTCCTAACTGGTAGGAGGTACAGAATGGCAAAGAAAATCCTCAAATGGAAGGGCTGACTGCCTTGGCCCATGGCAGCTTCCTGTATAATCTGTCCCTAGAAGAGAACTGGTGAGAGCTCTATGGCTCACACACATCTTTTATTCTATGGCAAAGACCAGAAACAGAAGGGGAAAAAAGAGAGAATGAGAGAGACTCCAAAAACCAGAGAAAGGGGCCACAAGAAAAGGTTTATGCTATCTAAGTGGAAATAAAGGCAAAAGTAACTTAAAGAGTTCTTATGAATGACAGCAAGGGCCTGTGGGACCTGATGGGGAGGGAAGCCAGGCTTCCTTGTTCTTAGTATAAAGTAATCTCAGTATTGCACTAGAAAGAGGATGAAATATTCATCAATTATATTAAAGTAGATGGACTTCTTAAAAATTCAGGAATGTTTGCCAAAAACAGATGGAAAACAGAAATTCAAAACAAGGTGAACTCATTTGCAAAATCCCACCCCTGCCACTAACTCCCAGCAGCTGACCTTTCTACATCAGTATGATGCTAATGGCAAATGGGTGGGAAAGAGGAGGTCAATTGGGGGGGGGGGAGACAAGTAATAGTTTATAAGTTCTTTCCTCTCCATCATTTTCCAATATGGAGAAAGACATTTCCCTTTCCTCTTCTATTTAATAGGCATTGGTATCAATTAGAAGTCCGTGAATTGCCAAGTTACATCCTTGTGGGAATCAGGATTTCTTCCATATACCTACTCTAGATACATTCTCATTAATCTTAGACACTGCAATTTATTTTTTTTAATTTAATTTATTTTTATTTCTTTTCAGCGTAACAGTATTCATTGTTTTTGCACCACACCCAGTGCTCCATGCAATATGTGCCCTCCCTAAAACCCACCACCAGGCTCCCCTAACCTCCCACCCCACCCCCCGCCCCTTCAAAACCCCTCAGGTTGTTTTTCAGAGTCCATAGTCTCTCATCGTTCACCTCCCCTTCCAATTTCCCTCAACTCCTTTCTCCTCTCCATCTCCCCATGTCCTCCGTGTTATTTGTTATGCTCCACAAATAAGTGAAACCATATGATAATTAAGATACTGCAATTTATTAAGACTAAAACCAGCCAAATGTTAATTTCTGAGCCTGAATTTGAATAATCATTTTCTTTCTGTAAGATTGGAATTGTAATTCTAAAGCTTGAAATAACCTTAGAAACACCAAGTTCATCTTTTTCAAGTTCTCTATTGGGCAAAGTCAAATCCAAAAAAGTCAGCTGATTTGCCTTAGTTTGTAGAATATGTTAGTAGTAACACTAGGGCTAGAATCCAGGACTTCTGGCATCTGTTACACTACAAAATTGAAGAAAATGAATGCTTCAGCTTTGAGTAATTTTTTGCAAGAACGGGCTTAGAAGGCTAGCTAGTGGGTATTCTAACAGTATTTTGTTATTATATTATTTTAATAAGATCTACTAAGTGATGATGTAACTAAAATAGCAGGAATGATAAACATGCACAAACATTAATCATGATTTAAATTATTTTAGGGCATCATACAAAGCTTCAAAAAATCCGCTTACACCTATTGCCATAATGAAGACTTAGTTTACTTAAAACTATGGGGAGATGGGTAGCAAAAGCTTTCTCATCTATGAGTAGGAGAATCAGAAAAAGCTAGCGTGATTGGCAGTTTGCAAAGGAGAGATTAAATTAAAAGAAAATCAGTGCTTGTTATTTTAATCATCAGCATGATGGAATTTTTTTAGACTGTCAATTTGCACATTAAGTCACTATTCAATTTTCCAAATTTGAAAAAGAAAGTACTATTTTCTTTCCCGGGGGAATTAAAAATTAAAAAAGAACAAATGATGATTGCAATCAGTTACTTTTAGAGTAATATAATATATTCATATAGATTATCTTAAACCCTACAACAATCCTCTGAAGTAGATAATTTTTTGTTTTGTAAAGAAGTACTCTCAGAGCCTTTCTAGATTTTCAACCCATTCTATTTTATTTTGTTTCTAATTCTTACACATTCATATAAATGTATTCATTCAATAATCATTTATTTGAGGAACTATAACTTTTCATTTATGTGCTAATAAAGGAGAGAAACAAGCAATGTAGCCCTCTAGTTTTATGGCAATGATTTGGAGTCTAGGTGTGTCCAGATTCTGAAAATATTTCACTTTTGGGTTTTTGAGGACCTCCTACATTATGAAACACATATGAGATTAAAAGAAATACATAGCCAAAACAGTAGAGAGTTGTTGAATCACTACATTGTACACCTGTGTCAACTATACTCAAAATAAAAAAAGGAAATATAACAATAAACCCTGTAGAATTTAATTTGCCTTATAATTATCTTATCAATATCTTATCAAACCTCTGACTTCTGGAAAATAAATGATGTACCCAGCACAAATTGGTCACTCAATAATGTGTTTTGAATTGTGAATTAATTAGCTATTTGGGGGGCTCAACTTGAATAAGCTTCATATATTCTTTAATATCTACAGTGCTGGCATAAATTTTAACAAACACACTTTCATGAATTTTTTAAAAATAAAACTATTTTAAAAATAATTACCTTTATCTTTAATAATAGCAATATGTATTTCATTTCTCTTTGGTGAACATAAGAAACAACCATAGGAAGAAATACATATTTTCATATTATGCTATAAACACCATCCATGATACTTTATTGTCACACCAGCTTGTGATGTCATCTATGTATTTATGTTTCATAATGCCACCTCTAAATGTTAATTTTGCTCTTTGATTATAATGTGAATTTGTGCACACCACAGAGTTTAGAAATTGCTTCAAAAAATATCAAGGTTAAAAATAAAGTAATATAAAACAGGACAGACAACAAAATTAATATCATACAAAGGACCACCTTGAACCATAGAGCTGTTTTGCCACTTCTACATGCAGTCTACTTCCTGCCATTTCTTCTGCCAAATTAAGCTTACAATTGGACTATGTAAATGTGATCTTTATTCTACTCTGTAATATCCTGTATACCTTCCCAAATTGGCTAGGAGGCCAAATTCAACTCTTCCACCACATCTAAGCTTACAACAATATGTTTCAGATGAATGTCTCCAAATACTGTGGGCCTATGGTTTGTTTTTTAGCCCAGCAATTTTATAGCAATGCTGTAAAGCAATGACTTCAATTTCATATAATCATGCTTGGCACAGATAGTGGCTCTTATCCAGACCTATTTAACTTCACCTTTTAGGAATTATGTAAATATTATATGTCTCTTTTTGAAATTTACCACTACACTACAGTGTTACATTACTGACCTCATCTCTCATAGACCACACAACACATAGACCTTAGCATGTCTTTTTTGCGCTTAGCTCATGTGGTGAGCACCTGAAAACCATTCTCAAAGCTTACCACCCACTTTCTCGCCTGCTCTGCCTCTGACTTTCAAATCATGCTTGTTAATTTTTGTGGAGACTTGGCTGACAAGCAGGATGTGATGTACTGTGTGGGGCCATGATCACAGAAGTATAATACCAGTTCAGTGTATAATTTTAACAAAGTGGTTATTTATGATAGTTGGTGAGTATGACCAGAATTAAGTAGAACATAAGCAAAGGATGTGTGCAGAGCATTTAGCATTTTCCTTTTGTACTTATCCATTTTATGGTATTTATATGGTACATTATGGTATAATGAATAAGCATATGGTCTCTGGACTCAGGTAGATATAGGCTGGAATTCCATTTCTGCTATTTCTAAGCTGTGTGACATTGAGGGGATTCTTCTCCCGAGTCTGTTTCCTTATGGAGAAAGTGACAATAATTGTGCCTACCACACAGATTTGTTATGAGACTTACATGGAAAACTTCACATAAAGCACTTAGCACATGCTTGCCTCACAGTAATTGCCCCCAAAAGTACAGCTGTTGTCATTATCACTATTATTGCTGTTATTGGTTGGGTTTTTTGGGGGGAGGGATCTTTATGATTAAAATGGCCTGGATGATCAATAAGATTGGGCCTAAAGCAGAAAAATAGCACTGTAGCTAAATGTCAACTAACTTTGGACAACTTAAAGTTTTCCTTTAGAAAATCCACTATTTCTTTATTTGTGTTTTAAATGTTTTCCCAAAACATTTTTGGGGAACAAAGTATAAAAATAAAGTACCAGTTTACATATATGGATAAATCATGCTCCCGTGTCCCTTCGCCTTATTCCGATGTGCCTTTCCCCCTTCTCTACACTTTGGCATATAATCTTATTATTCTGGCCAAAGGCTACAGCTGAAATAAAAATAGTAACTAATTGAGCAGATGAATATCAGTTACTATACACTGAGAACAAGAGTAACTTTGAGACATACCAGCTACATGATCATGAACAAGTTACCTAACCTCTTTGTGCTTGAATGTCCTTTCAAATGGGGTTAATAATACTAGCCAATTCAGAGGGCTGTGTGTCCTAATGTATTAAAAGTGTCTAGAACAGTGTCTGTCACATGTACTACATACGTCTTAGCTTTCTATTACAGTATGCTGAACTCATATAGCATGCATGTACACATACACACAAACACAACACTGACATTTTTTTCTGCATCATTACTGCCTCTCTATGATATGCCATTAGGTAATCTGCATTGCAAAGAAATCTACAAAAGATGACCTCCATTTGATTCCCTTCTCTTGGTATCTCAGTCACTTCTCAGTATTGTTAGGAATTTGGAAATCTAAAATTCTTGCTTTAGGCTACAAATACCTTTAGTTCTCTGCTGTTGTTTTCTTTTTTAAGGTTCAATAAAGGGCTACTATATAGTAAATTACCATCCAGTATTTCAAACCCAGAAATTACTCAAGATTTGAATTTAATACTAATAACTGTACCTCCCATGTAGCTGACATTCTTTGATAGAAGCTGATAAGACTGTACTAATATCATATATCATGTCTTTTGCATAGCTTAGCGGTTGATAACAGTCCATCACTGGGCAAGCAAAACACACACACCCTATCTAACCTCAAATTGGGACAGGAAAGTATTAAGGGATTTTAGAGGATTTTCTGACCTTTCCAAAGTAATTAGCCGTATCTTTTACTGGTCTCCATGTTTCAGATATTTTTTTATTAACAAGTTCTAGTGATAATATTTAGGAAGTTAGTTCCCTACCACAACAATTACTAAGGAGAGAAAAAGCTTACATTTTCTTGGAAAAGAAAAATTAAGTATCCTAGGAAGACTATAAGTATATTGAATAAGTTAGTTATTATTATGCAGGGTTTATTTTTCTTGACTTGAGATTCTCAATTATTTTAGGGAAAAAAAGGCATTTCCCATAAAATGGGAGATTTTGTGGCATCAAGTCTAGGAAATATCAGGTGTGACATCTGATATCCATGGCCTTAACTTCATTTCTAACCAATATATATGGTATTTATGATGCTTTGTATTATGATAAGAGAATTTTCTAGTGCTTCCCAAGACATTACTAGAATTGATAACACATAAATGTTTGAAATTGAATAATACATGAAAAATTAGAGTCTCTTAGAAGTTGAAGTCAACCAATGTCTTATCATACAGGTTGAGTGCATGTTATTTCCTAAGTAAGAAGAATAAAGCATATAAAATCTTTGACATATAAAATTATTTTTATATTAATATATTTTCAATAATATTCTGTATTATACTATATCATCTTATTTCTCAAAATTGAGTAAGAAAATTCTTTTATCAAAGAGGATCTAAATTGGGGTAACAGAATATAGCAGAAGTTTTTTAAGAATAAATTTTGGGAGATTTGAGATCCTTTGAATTTTAATCTCTACCAATTTTGAAGATGGTGGCAGAGTAGGAGGACCCTAAGCTTGCCTCATCCCATGAAAACTACTAAATAACTATCAAAGAGTTTCTGAATTCTGAAATTTCTGAATAGCCCAGAAATTGACCTAAAGATTGGCAGAACAAACTCCACAAAATAGGTAGAGAAGAGGCCATCTAAAAGAAGGAAGGAATGTGGAGACATGCCTTGGGAGAGAAACGGATCAAGGCAGCTGCTGTGGAGAGGGAGCTCCAGTCATAGAAAAGGGCAAGAGACAGATTAGCACACAGGTGAGCTCATGAGGAAAATGAATTCCCATAGCAATTGGCATTGAACACGAGAGGGCCTGGAACTTTGTGGATTCTTGCAACCAGTGGGGTTTAAAGCCTGGAATTAGGTCAGTGTGCTTGGCTATGGGAGAGCTCAGAGGACATTGGGGCTACTCTCAGAGAGAAGGCAAGGCAAACAGCCTGTAGACATATACCATGGAAACTGTGAAGAGCCCCTTGGGCATACAGTGGAGAAGTTCTTTGCTCTTCTCTGAGTATGTCCCAGAAAGGCAACATTAATGGGGAGATTCTTCCAGAAACAAAGGAACTAACCAGCCAGCACCATTTCCTTACCCTGTCCATCAGCATAAACACAGAGCCATCTGTGGGAACCAACACAGTGCCCACTTTCACTATCTAACTTGCTTATACCAAGCCCTGTCCTCAGTTTTGGTGGCAGCATCAACCTCATTCACAAGCAGGTCTCATTTCACAAGCAGACCAGAGCACGCCTAGTTAAAACATAACAACTTCAGTCCAGAGAATAAACACTGCCCACAACAGGCAAAGAGAGCCTCTGCAGACAACTGGCCTAAAGGATAAAGCATTCAGGACACAATAGCAAAGTACATGCAGCACACATCCTGGAAGTGCCAGGCCCTGCAGAACAGGGGACATAACACTGTAGGGCCCAACAGGATGTCTTCTTCATAAACCTACTACCCTCAAGAAAGAAGACATAGCTGGCTTTTCTAACACAGAAAAACAGGCACAGAGACTTAGATAAAATTAGAATACAGAGGAATGTATCCTAAATGAAAGAACAGGACAAGGCCACAGTCAGAGATCTAAGTGAGACAGAAATAAGTAACACAATTGATGGAAATTTAAATCAATGATCATAAAGTTACTCACTGCAATTGAGAAAAGGGTGGAAGACATGAGTTAGAGACTTAAGACAGAGATAAGGAATAACATAGCAGAGATAAAGGGCTCAATTAATAAAATGAGAAACATGCTTGACAGAGAGAACCACAGGCTGGAAGAAACTGAGGAATTAATGAATTAATGACCTAGAAGACAGAGTAATGGAGAGTAATCAAGCTGAACACAGAGGAAAAAAAGAATTATGCAAAACAAGAATAGACTTAGAGAACACAGTTATTCCATCAAATGTAATAGCACTTGTATTATGGGAGTCCTAGAAGAGAGAGAAAGTGTTAAATAGGAAGAACCTACAGCCAAGAATACTCTATCCAGCAAGGTTATCATTCAGAATAGAAGGAAAGATAGATTTTCCCAGGCACACAAAACTAAAGAAGGTCTTGACTACTAAACCAGCCATGTGAGAAATATTAAAGGGGATTCTCTAAGTTGAAAAGAAAGACCAAAAATACAGTATGAGGGTAAGAAACACAAAAGCAGTAAAAATGAATACTTCTCTAAAAAATCAGTAAAGGAACTCACAAAAGAAAAGCGTGTAAAATATGACACCATACACCTATAACATGAGGAGGAGTAAAGAATGGGTTCAAACTTTTGTTTTAAAGATTTATTTATTTATTTGAGAAAGAGAGGGAGCATGGGGGGAGGGGCAGAGGAAGAGGGAGATAAAGAATCTCAAGCAGACTCCCTGCTCAGCACAGAGCCCAAATCAGGGCTCAATCCCATGACCCTGAGATCACGACTTGAGCCGAAATCAAGAGTCGGATGTGTAACTGACTAAGCTACCCAGGTGCCCCAAGAATGGGTTCAAACTTAAAGGACCATCAACTTAATATAGACTGCTATGTGCAGAAGACATTACATACAAATCTAATGGTCACTCCAAATCAATAGCCATTAATAAATATTCAAAGAGTAAAGAGAAATAAATCCAAATATATTACTAAAGAAAACCAGCAAACCATGAAGAAGAGAAAGACAAGAAAGGATCAGAGAAAATTTTCAAACAAAACAAGTAATAAAGTGGCAATAAATACCTATCTACCAAGAATTACTTTGGATGTAAATGGAATAAATGCTCCAATCAAAAGGCATCAGGTGACAAAACAGATGAAAAAACAATACGCACCTATATGGTACCTATAAGAGACTAATTTTAGACCTAAAGCCATCTGCAGAAGGGGCTAAAGAAACATTTATCACACAAGTAGATGTCAAAAGAAAGAACAGCAATGCTTTTATTGGACAAAATAGACTTTAAAACAAAAATTGTAGGGGCACCTGAGTGTCTCAGTCATTAAGCATCTACCTTCAGCTCAGGTCATGATCCTAGGGCCCTGGGATTGAGCCCCATATCAGGCTTCTTGCTCCACAGGGAGTATGCTTCTCCCTCTCCCACTACCCCTGCCTGTGTTCCCTCTCTCACTATGCCTCTCCCTATGAAATAAATAAATAAAATTTAAAATTTAAAAACAAAAAAACCTGTAATGGGACCCCTGGGTGGCTCAGTTGGTTAAGTGGCTGCCTTTGGCTCAGGTCATGATCCCAGCGTCCTGGGATCGAGTCCCACATCGGGCTCCTTGCTCCGCAGGGAGCCTGCTTCTCCCTCTGCCTCTGCCTGCCACTCTGTCTGCCTGTGCTCGCTCTCTGGTTCTCTCTCTCTCTCTCTCTGACAAATAAATAAATAAAATCTTAAAAAAAAAACCTCTAACAAGCAATAAAGAAGAACACCATATGATAATAAAGAGGACAATCTAACAAGAAGATATAATAATTATAATATTTATGCACCCAACATGGGAGCACCCAAATACATAAAACAGTTAATAACAAATATGAAGAAACTAATCAGTAATAATACAATAATAGTAAGGGACTTTAACATCCCACATATATCAATGAACAGATCATCTAAACAGAAAATCAACAAGGAAATAATGGCTTTGAACGACACACTGGACCAAATGGATTTGATGGATATATTCAGAACATTCTATCCTAAAACAGTGCACACATTCTTTTCAAGTGCATAAGAACATTCTTCAGAATTGATCACATACTAGGCCACAAAACAGGCCTCACAAATTCAAGAAGAACAAAGTCAGACCATGAATCTTTTTTCTTTTTTTAAGATTTTATTTATTTATTTGAGACAGAGAGAGAGAAAGAGCAATGGGAAGTGGTAGAGTGAGAGGGGGGAGTTTTAATCAGACTCTGCTCTGAGTGTGGAGTCTGACATTGGGCTCAATCTCACAAACCTGAGATCATGAACTGAGCTGAGACCAAGAGTCGGATGCTTAATGAGCTGCATCACCCAGGCACAACACCATGAATCTTTTCTGACCACAATACTATGAAACAAGAAGTCAACCACAAGAAAAAAATCTGGAAAGACCACAAATACATGGAGATTAAATAACATGCTGCTAAACAATGAATGGGTCAACCAGGAAATAAAAGAAATTAAAAATTACATGGAAACAAATGAAAATGAAAACACAATGGTTCAAAACCTTTGGGACATAGTAAAAGCAGTTCTAAGAGGGAAGTTTATAGCAATACAGGCTTACCCCAAGCAGCAAGAAAAGTCTCAAATAAGCAACCTAACCTTACACATAAAGAAGCTTGAAAAAGAAAATAGACAAAACCCAAAAAAAGCAGAAGAAAGGAAATGATAAAGATTAGAGCATAAATAAATGATATACAAACTAAAAGGCAATAGAACAGATCAATGAAACCAGGAGCTGGCTCTTTAAAAAAAAAAAAATCAATAAAATTGATAAGCCTCTAGTCAGACTTACTAAGAAAAAAAATGGGAAGGACCTAAATAAATAAAATCACAAATGGGAGAGGAGCAATAATAACAAATACCACAATGACACAAACAATCCTAAGAGAATATTAAGAAAAACTATATGCCAAAAATTGGACAACCTAAAAGAAACAGATAAATTCCTAGAAACATATAACCTATCAAAACTGAAATAGGAAGAAATACAAGATTTGAACAGACCAATTACCAGCAAATAAATAGAATCAGTAAGAAAAAAAACTCCCAACAAAAAAAGTCCAGGAGCAGATGACTTCACAGATGGATTCTACCAAACATTTAAAGAAGAGTTAATACCTATGCTTCTCAAACTATTCCAAAAAAAGGAAAGGAAGAAAAACTTACAAATTCCTTCTATAAAGCCAGCATTACCTTGATAACAAAACCAGATAAAGACACCACAAAAAAGGGAACTACAGGCCAGTATCTCTGATAAACTTACATGCAAAAGTCATCAACAAAATACTAGCAAACTGAATCCAATAATACATTTAAAAAAGCATTCACCATGATCAAATGGGATTTATTCCTGTGTTGCAAGGGTGGTTCAATATTCACAAATCAATCAACATGATACATCACACCAATAAGAGAAAGGATAAAAACCATATGATCATGTCAACAGACATAGAAAAAAGCATTTGACAAAGTATAACATCCATTCATGTTAAAAACCCTCAACAAAATAGGTTTAAAGGGCACATAATTCAGCATTATAAAGGCCATATATGAAAAACCACAGCTAACATCATCTTCAATGTGGAAAAACTGAGCACTTTTCCCTGAAAGTCAGGAACAGGACAAGGATGTCCCCTTTCACCACTTTTATTAAACATAGTACTGGAAGTCCTAGCCATGGAAATCACACAAAAAATCAGACAACAAAAAGAAATAAAAGACATCCAAATTGGTAAGGAAGAAGTTAAACTTTTGCTATTTGCAGCTGACATGATACTATATATAGAAAACCTGAAAGATTCACCCCCAAAATCTGCTAGAACTGTTAAATATATTCTGTAAAGTCACAGGCTTCAAAATCAGTGTACAGAAATCTGTTGCATTTCTACACATCAGTAATGAAGCAGCAGAAAGAGAAATGAAGAAAACAATCCTATTTACAATTGCAAGAAAACACAAAGAAATGGAAAGATACTCTATGCTCATGGACTGGAAGCACAAATATTTTTAAATGTCTATACTACCCAAAGTAATATACATATTTAATGCAATTTCTATCAAAATACCAACAGCATTTTTTTTCACAGAACTAGAACAAAGAATCTTAAAATTTGTATGGAACCTCAAAAGACCCGAAATAGCCAAAGCAATCTTGAAAAAGAAAAGCAAAGTTGGAGGCATCACAATTGTAGACTTCAAATTATATTACAAAACTGTAGTTATAAAAACAGTTTGGTACTGGCAAAAAAATAGACACATGGAACAGAATAGAAAACCCAGAAATGGACCCACAACTATATGATCAAAGAATCTTCAACAAAGCAGAAAAGAATATCCAGTGGAAAAAGGACAGTCTTTTCAACAAATCATATTAGGAAACTTGACAGCAACATGCAGAAGTTTGAAATTGGACCACTTTCTTTCACCCTACACAAAAATAAATAAATAAATGGATAAAAGACCTAAGTGAGACTTGAAACCATAAAAATCCTAGAAGAGTGCACAGGCAGTAATTTCTCTCACATTGGTCATAGCAACTTCTTTCTAGATAGGTGCCCTGAGTCAAGGGAAACAAGAGCAAAAATAAACTAGTGGAACTAAAAAACTTCTGCATAGCAAAGGAAACAATCAACAAAACTGAAAGGCAACCCACTGAATGGGAGAAGATATTTTCAAATGACATATCTAATAAAAGGTTAGTATCCAAAATATATAAAGAAATTATAAAACTCCACACACATACTCCCAAAAAAATCCAGTTAGAAAAATAGGCAGAAGACATGAATAGATGTCTTTCTAAAGAAGATATATGGGATGGCCAACAGACACATGAAAAGATGCTCAACATCACTTCACATCAGGTAAGTGCAAATCAAAACTACAATGAGATATCACCTCACACCTGTTAGAATGACTAACATCAAAACCACTCGAAACAAAAGGTGTTGGCAAGGATGTGGAGAAAGGAGCACTCCTGCACTGTTGGTGGGAATGCAAACTGGAGCCCCCACTCTGGAAAACAACATGGAGGTTCCTCAAAAAGTTAAAAATAGAAATACCCTACAACTAACAATCACACGACTGGGTATTTACTCAAAGAATACAAAAACACTAATCCAAAGGAATACATGCACTCCTATGTTTATTGCAGCATTATGTACAATAGCGAAGATATGGAAGCAGCCCAAATGTCCATCAATTGATGAATGGATAAAGAAGATGTATTGTGTGTGTGTGTGTGTGTGTATATATAATGGAATATTACTCATCTATAAGAAAGAATGAAATTTTTCCATTTGTAACAATATGGATGGAGCTACACCGTATAATGCTAATTGAAATAAGTCAGTCAGAGAAAGACAAATACCATATGATCTCACACATATGTGGAATTTAAGGAACAAAACAAATAAGCAAAGGGAAATAAGAGAGAGGGGGAGAAACCAAGAAACAGACTCTTAACTAGAGAACAAACTTATGATTGTGGGAAGAGGAGGTGGCAGGGGGATGAGTGAAATAGGTGATGGGGACTAAGGAGTGCACTTGTGATGACCACAGCACGATTAAATAAAAACTTAAAAACAAACAAAAACAAACAAACAAAAAACTATTAATTTTTCTCTTATTTTCAAGGTTGCATTCATTTTTTAATAACACATATTTATGATGACTTACTATATTTTAATTGTAAATGATAACATGAGTATACCTGTGATTCTTAGTTTTCAACCTAAAGAGCTCAAAGCTGGTAACCAAAAGTTTAGTTATTTTAAGTCACATCATTCATTATATCCTAGAGGTATCAGATTATAAATTTCATTTATTTTAATGAGAATCCATTTGAAACTATAAGACTATAAAAATTTAAGGCATGTACACACATGTAGACACACATACACATGTGTGCAAACATTTACTAGGCATATAAAGTCAAATCCAATGTATAAGCCATCACAGAATAAGAAGAGAGATCGATGCTAAAATACAAAATATAAAAATAATCAAAATTAACAAAAGAAGAGTCAAATTACTATGGCAGAAATTTTTGAAGTTATTCTGGAATGACCTCTAGAAAGCTGCTGGGCCTAATTGTTTTTGTGAAAGTTTCTTCAAATCTACTAGATATGAATAATTGCCAAAGTATCTGAATTACTGCAAAGGACCACAAGAGAAAGAAACTTTTCTATTTCAAGAGGTTAGTATATTCTTGATCTGAAAACCTAACAAATATAGGTTAAAAAATAGAAACCTATAAAGTAATTTTACTATTAATAAAGTTGCTAAAATTTTAGGTAAATCTTAGAAAACTGAATGCAGTAGCATAGCAGAAGAATACCATACACTAAGTAATTGCCAACAATTAGTCTTGCCTCCACACCACATGCTAAACATAATCCCATCATTAAGGCCTCTCATCACAGTAGTGTTGCTTAAGGAACTGGAGTAAATAGGGGGAGGACAGGAGTAATTTGGAAAAAGAAATGTGCTTACTGTGTCACTACCCAAGAGGAGCCACTGTCCCATGTGGGCCAGGAAATAAATGTTTTAAATTACCCTATTTTCCCCTCTTCTTTTCTGAATTTCCTAGATGCTTTGAAATACTTATTTCATTTATAATCCTTAAAAAGAATCAATCAGAAATACTCAGAAGCAAAATGCAAACAAAACAAAAAACAACATCAAAAATTTTCCTGAGGGAGGATGAAACTGGTACAGTCTTTAAAATGAGAAACCAACGAAGTTTGGACCGAAGGCTTCTCATATTCCCGCCAGGAATGGGCAGACATGGGCATTCTTTGTGGCTCCAAGAACCTTCAAAATGAATTCAAATTAGGAATGTCCCTAAAATGGAAACTGCTGGCCAGTGCTCTCTGAAATTTTTGGGAAGGTAAGATCTGTTGTCTTAGTCCAAGATCAGCTCAGACAGAGAAAATTAAGTTACCACCAACTATAGCCAGCTTATCAGTGCTCCCCTACACTTACAACAATATCGGTCAAGATTAAGGTCATTTAGACAACCAGACAGACTCTGGTTATCATTCTAAGGGTCTTCTTTATTATGAAAAGAAAAAAACAAATGAGCAATGTGTTCACAGTTCAAACCAATGAAAATTGTAATTTGTTTACAACTATGAGAGTACCTGTTAAGTCAAATTGCCATATATCAAGAACTGCTTATAATAAACCTCAATTTTATGGATTATGGAGACACAATTTTAGTGAGTATAAAGATGTATAATTTATATAATTATAATGTATACATATATGCATAAATGTTAATATAATGTGTGTACATGTGCATTTCGAGCTGAATCATGTATCTCCCAAATTCATATGTTATAATCCTAACCTCTAGTACCTTAGAACATGACTGTATTTGGAGACATGGCCTTTAAAAGAGGTAATTAAGTTAAAATTAGGTCATTATGGTGGGCCCTAATCCGCTATGACTGGTGTCCTTATAAAATGAAAAAATCTGGACACAACATACACAGGAAAGACCATGTGAAGAGACAGGGAGAAGATGACCATGACAAGCTAAGGAGAGAGGCATCGGGAGAAACCAACCCCACTGACACGCTAATCTCACACTTCTAGCCTCAAGATCTGCTAGAAAATTAACTTTTCTTATTTAAACCACTCAGTCTATGATACTTTGCTATGATAGTTCTAGCAAATTAATATGTGCTTATGTATGCAATTTGAAATATAATTTTTACTCATGTCAACTAGAGTCATCCTTACCATATAATATCTCATTTTAGAGACTGTGTAAAGTCTAAGATCCTTCCCAAGATTCTTGCAGGCTCCTAGGGACTAGTCTCCTAGCTTCAACCTCCTCCCTTTCCTCAATTACTTCACTTCAGATGTCATTTCCAATAACCACCTTCTGTGGTCTTCATCCTGTGCTAACCTGGGGAGGACCTCAGGTTTCTCCATTAATTTCCATCAAAACAAAATAAAATAAAGTAAAATGCTAACAACAACCAAAAACAAAACAAAAATAAATATCCACCCTCATACAAAATAATCATGAATACAGCTTACTTTATATTCCAGAAATGCAAAGAACTTAAAATTGAACATTAGCTATCTCTGCTCTAACAAAGTCCTTTAACCATTTGCACAAGTGGAAAATCCAGATTCCGGCCATGTTCTAATGTTTCCCATTACCTTCTCCTTTCCCCTCCTATCTCTCTCTCCCTCCTTCCCTCCATCCTTTCTTGGTATACCTGGATCTTCTCTACTCTCTTCTTGGCTCTTCCCTCATTCCCAGCAGTTTGGCGATCACTTTTTTTGAGTTTGACTTATGTTATCAGGATCCCCTTTTCTACTTCAGGTAGCTAATCCAACTGTCTTCTCAAAGACAATTTCCTTTGTCAGAGATATCCTAGAACCAGCCATTAAAGTAATACAGTTTTATCCCAGCTACATTATATTTAGCCAAGTTTCATTAAAGAGTAAAGGTAATTTTTCAAGTTGCTTTTTCACTCTGATCCAAAAAGAATTAGCACTGATTATTTAACATCATCTAGTAACAATACACTACCCTTCTATATAATCTCTAAATTGACTTAGATCTAAAACTACCATTAAACCTGTTGGAAATTATTTTTAAATTTTGCAGCCTCATTGGAACTTTTAACCACACATATGAACTCTGAACTTTACTTGTTAAACTGTCAACTATTGCATTCAGCAAATGATTTAAGCGATGATTGCAAAGTGGAGGGTTTGAAAACTAAGAACCTTCTACACTTGTCACGTTTTATACAAAACATGGAAAGATGGCTTCATTTTACCTTTATTCAAAAGATCTTCCACACAATTAATATGTGTTGATGTAGGTTGCCTATTTGAAGAATGTCAGTTTATGGTTTGAAGAAGAAAATGAAATAAATTCTGGTTCAAAATTACTTCTTAGGAAATAGGCTACTACTGCCACCTGGGGGAGATTCTTTCTGCTTCATTCAAGAAGGCCAAATGTGCTTGTCAGATGAATGAAAACAGTTCATGTTTTCCTTGTTATAACCACACAGGAAGACTTTTAAACTTTCTGCCCATGAAGTCATAAGGCATTCCAGATGTCTCCAAGATTCCTTCACACAGAAATACATACTCACAGACTTTTTGAGAGGTATAGGAGAAGGTGAACCAGAATATAACCATACTAAGATTTCTACATCTTATGCACTAAAGAGATAGTTGGAAAAGTATGCATTATATAGAGAAAAAAGTAAAGCTTTCAACAACAAGATGAAACCCCAATTTTAAGCAAAATTATTTGGCCTCATGTATTTGTAGTTAGTTGTACTCCTTTTCTGAAATATGCTATCATTAATTGATATGGAAACTACATGTGCAAATAGATATGAGCATGCTAGTGATTGTATCAGTTAGGATAAGATAATTTCAATTCCATGGAAATATCCAAGCATTTTCTTATAGAATTTTTGAATTTATGAACTAAATACTGCTATGAACTCAATATCTTTTGATTGCATTTACGTTGCATATCTATTTGTTGAAACTTTTGATGTAGTGTAATTGAGAAACGTTCCATCATTTTCAATGGAAAAATTGTGACCATTGCTTTTGAACATCTAGTTTGTGTTTCATAGTTGTCAATCTTGGGGTGCTTGGGTGGCTCAGTGGGTTAAATCCTCTGCCTTTGGCTCAGGTCATGATCCCAGGGTCCTAGGATCGAGTCCCACATTGGGTTCCCTGCTCAAGCGGGGAGCCTGCTTCCCCCCTCTCTCTGCCTGCTTCTCTGCTTACTTGTGATTTCTGTCTGTCAAATAAATAAATAAAATCTTAAAAAAAAAAGAGAGAGAGAAGAGGATGGCTTAAAAAATTAGTTGTCAATTTTGCATTTATTTATGCTAGAAATAAGGTATTTCCTATCAGCAATGCCCTAAAACAAATAATTTAATCTTGAAAATAAAGTTTCAGGAAGTATCTGTTGAAATGTTCAGCCTATCAGATGACAAAAACAGCTCAGTGCTGATTAGAGGAAGACAATGAACCATTTATGGAGAGGATTCTGGTGATAGATTAACCTAATAAAATACCTACAGTATCAGTCACAGAGTGGTACGGTGACACTGTCAGAAGGTTAAAGTTCATACCAAAGAACAACCGTACCAGCTCCAGGGAAGTCTTTGTGGAAAAAGTACTTCTAAGATTGGAAAAGGTAGGTGACAGAGAGCAAGTTATTGGGACTCAATAATAATTATTTTTTTTCATCACACATTTGGTTCAGGAGTAAAAAGAAACTTAATAAGTTATTCCTTACTCCTTAAGGAATAAGGAGTGACTGTGGTTCAGCCGACACAGCTGAATGAGCTGGGTAAATTGGGGTCACCTTGAGGGACTCCAAAAATGAATGTCTTTTGTGTGGGGGTGTAAGTTATTTCAAAATGTTCATATTAGAGTCTAGGGAGATTGGGGTGAGGGACAATAGAGGACAAGAAAGGCCAAAGGTATATAAAACTAAATAACAGAAGTACAAGTTATAAGCAAAAATAATAAATATGCAATTTTTTTAGATTTTTTATTTATGTATTTGACAGAGAGAGAGACACAGTGAGAGAGGGAGCACAAACAGGGGGAATGGGAGAGGAATGGGAAGGAATGGGAGAGGGAGAAGCAGGCTTCCTGCTCCGCAGGGGCTCCATCCCGGGACCCTGGAATCATGACCTGAGCCGAAGGTCATAGATATGCAATTTTAATTAAATGTCCTAAATGTCCTTAATTAAATTCCTTTAATTAAATGTCCAATCAGCAGGTTGAGTTCATTTGGCAATTGGCCTATAGCTCTGTCTTACTGATCTAATGAAAATGATCAATGACTTTCAAATGCTTATGTTCTAGGGGCACTTGTGTGGTTCAGTCCTTAAGCATCTGCCTTCAGCTCAGGTCACCATCCCAGGGTTCTGGGATCAAGCCCTGAGTTGTGTGAGCTCCCTGCTCCATGGGAAGGCTGCTTCTCCTTCTCCCACTCCCCCTGTTTGTGTTCCTTCTCTCACTGTATCTCTCTCTGTCAAACAAATAAATAAAATCTTTAGGAAACATTCTTATGTTCTACACAAAAGATTACTACCATTTTAGGGGGCAGTAAATGGAATAGATTTTCCCAAGATTCTCCTCCCTCTTAATTGAGCTACACAATGTGTTGGGCTTTACTTCCTTTATTCAAAAGCCAGTAAGTTACTATGGTAGATCATGGAAATGATTTATTAATTATTTCATAACAGAAATTACAAGCAGTTCTCATTTTCATCAGAATGTTGCCTGGTTGTAAAAAAAAAAAATAGTAAACAAAAACAGATATCTTCTTTAACAGTATTCATGCTTCATAGGAGACAAACATTCAGGAAGTCAGGAAAGATAATTTTTTGCAGATGCCACTTGTGTGGGTATTCCAGGGGTGGGGAGATGGGGAAATTGGGGATGTTTTTTAAAATGCCAGAAAGATCCATTTCTTCCACTCTTCTGTTCCTACTTCTCCTCCAAAAGATCCATTTCTTCCACTCTTCTGTTCCTACTTCTCCTCCAAAAGTGATTTATTTTCAAATATTGATGCTAGCCTCGTTAATGAACCCAGAAACCTCAGCATCCATTGCTAAACCGACTCACCTGCCACACTGATGAGTTAATACATTCCTCCTAAACATGGTTTACATCATCTTCATGTAATTTGTTTTTTTCCCTGCTCATTTTCCTGCAATTACTGCTTCCTCGTCTCTTCTTTGTCTGTATTTGACTTCTCCTTCCTCTCCCATTGCAAACTACCAATATTATTTTAATCCTCCTGTTCTCACTGGGGTGTCTCCACTTTAGCGGAGCACTCCTCCATGCTTTAGTCACTATGAATGAGGGGTAAGTAAGCCAAAAGTAGTACCAGGAATGTTCCAGGCCAAGTAAGAAGGCTTACACTGGGTGAATATTGAAGCCTAACTGCTTATGCTGAACCTTTGTTTACCCACAGACATGACAGATTCTAACAAGATGATCATCAACTTGGCCCTCTTTGGCATGACTCAGAGTGGAAAAAGTTCTGCTGGGAACATTCTTCTGGGAAGCACTGACTTCCACAGCAGCTTTTCTCCATGTTCTGTCACCAAAGATTGTTGTCTGGGCCGCAGTTGTCACCTCTGTGGCTTCATGCGTCGAGGGGGGCAAGAGATAACCCTGCAGATCCAGGTCCTGGACACTCCAGGTTATCCACACAGCAGGTTGAAACAGGAGCATGTGAAACAGGAAGTCAAGGAGGCTCTGGCACATCACTTCGGGCAAGAGGGTCTCCATCTTGCACTGCTGGTCCAGAGAGCAGACGTGCCTCTCTGCGGACAGGAAGTATTTTCCTCAGTCCAGATGATCCAGGTAATACGAAAAGGCAATTACACTAATGCCATGATTTCTATTTGGAGAACATTATCTTATGACAACCTATTTCAAAGACTAGTTTAGAGCAAGTTTAAAACAACTGTTGGGTAGTGGGTATCAAGGAGGGCACGGATTGCATGGAGCACTGGGTGTTATACGCAAACAACGAATCAGGGAACATGACATCCAAAACGAATGATGTGCTGTGTGGTGACAAACGTAACATTAAAAAAAAAGAGAGAGAGAGACAAAAAAATAAGTGTTGGTCACATAGAAATGGTAAAAATTACTTGATTTTTCCTACCAAGAGTCATTTTTACAATTTCCTTTAGAGAAATTCAGTTAGTCATTTTACATCTAGGTCACAAACTCCTCGCACCCCCAAGGAGGCTGCTAGACTTCAGAGGTTAACTGGCCCGTGAGTGAATTTGTAAATGTCTTCTTCAGACCACCTGCTTCGGAATCAACTGGGCTGTTGTTAAAAATGCATATTCATCCAAGCCCTACTGAATTTCAAGAGGAGAACCTGCATACCTGCATTTGCATAAATGGTCCATTTTTTTTAATAGCAAAGTTTAAGAACTACTAAAACTTGTATCCATTTAATATCAAGGGCGCAATCTCATACTTTACCAACAAATGGGTGTTCATTCACTGATTTAGTCATTGAAAACCGTATCGGGTACTTATACAGAGCTTAGTGACTGATGAACAATATATCAGCCCTGTCCTTAAAAATCTTACAGTTTAGAAGAGACAAATAGATAAACAAGTACAAGATAATGCGTTCAGTGCCAAAGTAGTATAATGTATGGCCTGGGAAAAAGCAGGTTTCACTGTGACTTATATCATGGTGAGCTGTGCTTTACTGATAGGAAAGACATCAGGAATTTCAGATGCTCTGAGTGCCTCATCATCTGTAGGGTCAGCAACTGATTCACTGTAGCCAAGAAAAGACCACAGGGACCTCAGTGTGAACATGAATAACATATGCCACCTTTGCTTAGTGGTCTGTCCATGTTTGTTTGTTCATTTATTAGAAGTCACTAAACTGGAAGCTTGTTTAGCCAGTCTAGGTAAGGATCTGGGAATAGGGAGGGTTTATGAATATGGCTATAACTAGGAGATGGAAGGAGTAATACTTGCATATGGTAGATACACATGTATGAACCAGGTCCATCTATAACCAACAATTCCTGGACATTGCTCATTGAGCTACTCCATTCTACTCATCTCTTGATTCTCTAGTCTGGGGCCACCCAAATTTAACTGCTGGACTTGACTAGTATTACTCAGTAGCCTCATTAAGTCACCAAGGTAAGAGAACTCTTCACTACTAGAAGCTCCACAGGTAAACTACAGGGAGAATACAGAGCAGACATTTTTTCACTCAAGAATTTGTATAAATGCTACTCTTCTTTCAGCTTAATCTCTGATCACATAAATACAAGATCTGTTACACTTAGAAAGATAGTATACTTAGATTCAAATAAATATTTTTTCCCTTTAACTTGTTAAGGCATAAGATTGTTCTAAATGACAGACACACTTTTTTTCAGTAACTGCATGTTTCTAAAATGAAAAAAAAAAAAGAGCCATATGTGAAATCACAACAAACTAGCGGAAAAAATTAGGGTGACAAGAGTATAAAAAATATTCTTCATCATCTAACTCCTGAAAAATCAAGGACATGCTGTGCAAAAGCAAAGAAGAGAAGATGATTGCAATTAAGAAACAATGTGGAATCTAAGACAACCCACAAACTTCCCCCACATTATTAAAGACTACATTTCAAACAATATTTCTGGTAGAAATCAAGTGAGGGAAAACCTGTTGCCATTCCTCCAGTATAATTTTTTAAATAAGTTTTAAAAGTACATTTAGAGCTGCTATTAAGTTGAAGGTACAGATGGATATAACTCAGTAAATTCAGTAAATGCACACATATTTCTCAAAAACTAACCTCTTTCCTTATGTCTCCAGATTGTTCTCTACGCTCGTCCTATGCTTAGCTGAAAAGGGTATTTTAAAAGACATACAATTTAAGGGTGCCTGGGTGGCTCAGTCAATTTAGCATCTGCCTTCGGCTCTGGTCATGATGGTGGGGTTCTGGGATCGAGCCCTGCATCATTGGACTACCTGCTCAGTAGGAAGTCTGCTTCTCCCTCTGCCTCTGCCTGCCACTCCTTCTGCTTACGCACGCACGCGCTTTCTCTCTCTCTCTCTCTCTCTCTCTCTGCCAAATAAATAAAACATCTTTAAAAAAAAAAAGACATACATTTTAAAAATAGACTTTTTTCCAGTTTTAGGACATAGAGCTCTATTGTAATCCCTTAATTTTTTTTATACAAGTGAATTTGATTCATACATGCCTCTGATCTTTTTAAAAAGTCCCTGGCATACAGCCGCTTTCTCTTACCACTGCTTTCTTAATTTAGTGTTCAGTTCATGACTTAAAGGCAGAGAGGAGATGAGCTACAGTTAATCTCAGATCCAGAATTTTTTTTCTAAAATAAATATCTTTTCCCTCCCAGGAAAACTGAGAAGCCAAGATTTAGTAACCTTCAGAGGGGCCCATGACCCCTGGGAGGCACTGCAGTCCTATTCTGAGCTTCCATCATAATTTTTGATTGAAGGTCACCTATGCACAAGCTGGCTGTTTATGACCTTCTTCCTGAAGGTGCTTCAGTTACTGGTGGCAGCCATCTGGATGTGCTCACAGATTAGGAGCAGCTGCAGAATGTCTGAATATTCAACAGGACCAACAGCTGTTAGGAAGAGCAAGGAGTTGTTAAGGTCCTTTTGGTTCCAGACACACCCTGGATTTCTTTTTCTTCCTGGCTTATGCAAAATGGGGGATGGAATATCTGCCTTCTCCCTTTCGCTTTCCTCCTTTCTGGCGGCACTCATGCCTGCCTTGGAAGGGAACCTACAAGACCAGTGCCAGAGAAGTGACCTCTTCTTTCTTGTACCTCCCTGTGGTCTCTTCAAATATCTCTTTTAATTTGTGCTCTAATATTTTTTAGAGGGGTTATAGGCTGCCAGCAATGGCAAGTGAAACATTTCCCCAAATGATCCTTTTTTTTTTAAATTTATGTTAGGCCTTCATAATTTATAGCAAAATGGTGGAGATGTGAGTCATCTCCCCAAAACTGGGAAATAAAGGGAATGATTCATCTAAATATTATCTGAATATCATTTGAATGTTATTTAAAAATCCACAAATAATGAATAAGAGAAGACAGAATAAAATCACCTTAAGAAAAGTGCTAGCAATCAGCCAAACTGCACTAGGAATTGAACTCAGGAATTGGCTAAAGTCCAAATTCTTTCCACTATCATGGTATCATGTATTATTACTGTACATAATCAGGCTTCAAGCAGATATTTTTTATTTAGAATGAACAACTCAAATGTTGGTGCTACAGGTGGGTGTGTACACAAAAGGCTCAGAGAGGTGAATGCAAGGCCTGAAAATACTTAACAAATATAATGAGCTTAGTTATTTGATAGAATTTAGTTGAAGAATAAGCCTCCTTTCAATTCTAAGTATGTGACTATAAATGTTGCTACGAGTTTCTTGGCTTCGATTCCTCACTTTTAAAATGAGGATAATTTTACCTATGTTCAAGAGTTTTAAGGGTTTTGTTTAATGATGTAATATGCTTTGCATTTTGCCTGAATTAGAGTAGATTCATAGAAAATTACTATCATTGTTAACATTTTTATTGTTTTTGTCACTACGCAGATTGTAATGAGTACCTCATTCAAATGAATTACTGGATATGAGCAATCTATTATAGATAAGAGCATGGCTTCTAGAGTAAGTTATACTTGTTGTCAAGTTCCTACTTCATTACTTGTTTGCTTTGGGACCTCGGGCAAGTAGTTTCTCTAAATTTCAATGTCTTCATTGGTAAATTGGAAAAATAAAAGTGTCTACTTGACTGGGTTATGTTCAGGACTAATTTCATATTAACATAATAGTAAATTAACTCAGGCACTAGCACAAGATGAGTGCACACTAAGTGTCAGCTATGGTCATTATAATTTTATTGTTAATGTTTATCTTACGCTAAAATTAGGACATAGTATTTGTAAACTTCTTCAGGATTATCTTAATCAGAGTGAAATCAAATTTACACAGCCCTGATGTATAAGAACTTCCCTATTAATTTAGAAAAAAAAATCCGGGAAGAAAATTCACTGGCTTAGTAAAGGTTAAAGTATGAAGCTCCAATTTAGTGGGAAGGACATGGTCTAGGCAGGTAGGGGACTTCTATTATAGGCCCAGGCCTGCCAACAATCCAGCTGTGAGGCTTTGGCCGTTTAACATCACATGTCACAATATTCCCTTCTATAAAATATGCCAATTTGGACAAAAGATCTCTAAGGTTGAATATTTACTGAATCTGATCTAACAAAGTCTTATCATTCAGCTCTCGGCAAAAGAAATGTGGTGCTTTAAGTGGGATGAGAGTAAGGGAATAGTATGAAATATAAAGAATGGTCCTTATTGTCCTCCTGTTCCATGATAATTTTTTTCTCAGTTGATGTAATAGTTGGCTTTTTAAAATATTCCCTCTAAAAAGTCCAGATGCTATGATTTCATCAACCACAAACAAATGGGGCAGGGCTGGTGAGGTCTTGGGAAAATGAACATAATTCCTGGAAAACAAAGTTTATATCCTAACTAGTTGTCCCAAAAGGACTAGATGGGCTCATACCCATTAGCACTCTGAAACCAAACAATTCATGATTGATTATAAAATTTCCATCTAGCTTAGTACTATATTTAAATTATTAACACCAGATAACTTACATTAACTCATCTTACTCTTGGATTTTTATGTGAGGTATCAATCAACTGTGATTATTCTTTCTCTGGGTCCATAGAGAACACGTTTGGCCACTAACATGAAGACTATACACCAAGCGACACTACTTTCAAATAGTCAACTATTTTCCAGCCAAAAATCAATCTAAAGATTATAAGCTAAATCAACTATTCTCTTCTATTTTTGGCAGTAATTCAAAAGTGCAATTTCTCTCACAGTTTAGGACATGAGCATCCTTTCATAAATTACTATCAACATGTAAAAACTTCCCAGTGGCTGAACACATGGACTTGCAAGTGGTATTGAGCTTACAAATCTATTTTCCTTAGGTGGTTTAACTCATTTTCCCTGAATGTTATTATAGTTTAAAGTATAGGAAATATCTGGTGGAGACAAAAAGGGAATGTGTTAATGTTACAACCCAGAAAACCAGGAACTAAAGATATACTGTGAAAGTTATACAGTTATACCATTGAATGCAATAAGTACTCACCTAGCAAGAGAAGAATTCTATATTATAATATATAACTCAGAAAGGGATCACTTGGGCCAGTTTATTTAGCATGAATTTTTATTATGGTGATGTTTTAAAAAAATATTTAATGACAAATGTGGTTCATGCATCAAGCAAAATCCAGGGGGTAGACCTGGGGGTGGCACTCAAGAGGTTAAGGGTAGTGTCTATTTATTAACTTGTAATATACATTTCAATATTATAACAATCAAAATAAACAGATCAATACTGGGTGAATACTAGAACTGGCTCTAAATTTGAGAAACTTTCAGAGATAAGAATGTTCAAGGATCAATAGTTTCACTTTAGAGAAGTCCCAGTAGTATACACTATACAATCCCCAAGAAGGCTCAATCACTCTCTTTACTTTGTACATCTTCACTGCCCTATAACTCTCTTGTTGATTCCTATGCTTGAAGCATCATCACATGCTAGAAACTGCATCTGACTCCTCCCTTTACCTTCACTTTCCACCCCCACCCCAAACCGGGCCAAATGTCTGCCTCTATAGCACCAATATATTTTCTATCACAATACCTGCAGTTACAACAAATGGAAAGTATTTTCTTTCCTGTCTGTCCCTCTTCCTCAGTTCTAAGTTAGTAGAAAAGAATCTCCACTAGACATAAGCAGAAAAGTGTATGTCATGGTCCACTCTGTGTTCCTGAAACAAAGTAACCCTCAGTAAATCTTTGCAGAAGGAATAAATCACCTGGAATTCTTTTTAAAATTCAAATTCCCAGGTTCCATCCCTAAAAATTCTGCTGCATTTGTATCAAGCATCTCAAGTGGTTCTGATGTACATAACCCAGGAATCTCTTTATTCCCAGAATCTAGATCTATTTAGCACTCCATTAAGTTTTCAACTATTTGTATTAATTTGCTAGGGCTGCCATAACAAATTTCACTACCTGGGTGTCTTTTAAGTAACAGAAGTGTATTATCTCTCAGTTCTGGAGGCTAGGAATCGAAATGAACATTAGCAGGATTAATTCCTTCTGTGGACTGTAAGTGAAGAATCTATCCAAGGGTCCTGACTTTCTTTCTTATGTTGACTTGACTTATGTTTCTATGGCATTTTCCCCTGTATTCATATGTTTGTCCATATTTTTCTATTTTATAAGGACACCAATCATATTGCATTAGTGGCCTTAACCTGACTAATTATATTGGCAACAACCCTATTGCCAAATAAAGTCACATTCTGAAGTACTAGAGGTTAGGATTTCAACATATACGTTTGGAGCGGAATACACAATTCAAACCATAACGCCTGTTTATTTTGCGATTCTTTGATCTTTTTCACAAGAAATACATTACAACATACTAAGTATGACAAGTGTTGCTATGTCACTATTAGCTAAAATGTGATGTCGACATTACACATATACTTAGATTTACAAACAGCTATCTTCTTTAATTCTGGGTTAATTTAAATTTTGCTAATTTATGTTTTGAGGGTATGTAAGAATATACCAATTAAAATACCCTTTTAAAAGTTCTTTTGTAAGGTTTAGAATCTATTAAAAATAGTTATTCATTTAATGTACTGATCCTGAACTTCAGTTCATATTTTTCTTTAGGCAGAGCACTTTCAGGAGAACCAGAAATATACAATTATTCTATGGTGCAGACAAATTTTAAACAGATATGAGGAAAAATTTTGGACCTATTCATTGAGAGAGTCTGAATGTAAAAAAGAAAGTACAGATTACGTGCAAATCCATGAGCATGAACTCTAGAACAAAAGAGAAATTTTACAAGAAGGTAAATTTTGTGTCCCAAAGATTAAACTTCAAAACTGAAGACTCAAAACAAGTAAATAAAACCCTAAGCCTTCTGTTTGGGGTGATGGTGAGGCTCCAAACTCCAAATTAGTCCAACCAATTTCTATTGAGAGTTTACAATGTGAGGCTTTGATAAGAAAGACATAGATAGGTTCTGCCTTCCAAAAGCTCACGGTCAAGTTACAGAGATAAATACATAAATACATAGCTCTGATAAATGACAAACTGTATTAGGAATCGTAATTGGTAACCATGGTCTAGATATGTTTAAATTTAAATATATTGTCCCACAGTTGCCATATTTCCATATTATTTGCCTGTCTGGATTCTTCCTCCTTTCCTTCCTTTATCTCTCTTCCTCTTTCTCTCTTCATTTTCAGTTTTTCAGTTTTATAAATACCAATCCTACATTTGGTATATACATTGAAAATAGTTTCCCAACCTGTCTTTCAGATTTTTTAAACCCGAGTTTGTATTATCTCCCACAAAGCATTATGTTGAATTTCAAAGGGAATAAAGTGTGTAAAGTGACCAGCATAGTATCTACCACTACATATTAGTTATTCTCCCTTCCTTCTTCTTTTTGATTACTAGAGGTCCTGGATATTTGTTATATTTATTCCTAAGCATTTCATATTTTTCTGAAGACTCAAAAATAAAATACCTTAAACCTTCTATTTGAGATGATGGTGAGGGTCTAAATTCCAAATTGCTTTTATAAACTGGTAGCACCTTTGAAAATATTTTGGTAACAAGAATATTTGGAATGAATGGAATGTCATTTTACTTCCACAATGTCATGATTTCCTATAACTTTTGGAATATTAAAAATGTTAAATGATTATTTCTAGACACCTTCCACATTGTGTGAACAGTTTGCCACATTCTGTTGCTTCCATTTTACATCAGCTTATTTTCACTAATCAAACAAGACTTTATTCCATAACCAACTTCCACACATTACTAAACAAAGGAATACCAGTCTTCAGTGTTTTTCAACCACATTAGAGGAAGTCATCTGATAAACTGGGCTTGATTCTGGCATGTGAAGTGAAGAGGATTCAAATCACAGTAATATTTTGTAGTTGTTCCAAATCACTAAATGTAATTTGATCTTAGCTTTTCCATTACATGTCATCTGATTAATCAATAGATTGTAACCAGATTATGTAATTATAAATCCTCAGAAGATACTTTTAGTTATGACATTTAGAATGACACAACATTCCTACAAAAAAAGATAGGATAATTCCCTTGGCCAAAGTCCTTTAACTTAAAGGAACTGTAGTTCTAATAGCTTCAGGTTGGCAGGTAAATATAAATTATTGCTGAATGTTGTAAATGAAATTGTATCATATGCAGCATTAATAATATGCAGTTCTGAAGTTGTATATACATAAATTATAAGAGCAAATTAAAATGTAGAAAGCCTTTTTGTTAACAAAATCTGCCCATCTCTCTATTTACTTCCATTATTTGACCCCATCTTCACTTCCCATTACATATATCAGCTTTTAGTAACATGACATACAGATCTGTTGACTGTCTATGTCTAATATATGTCTAATAACTAATATATGTCTAAAAACTATCCTTTGCTTGTGTTTGAGAACTATGGGCCAAGTCAAATAGCCATTTAACTTCTTTCTTTCAGGAACTTCTGGGACATGCTTGGAAGAATTACACTGCCATTCTTTTCACCCATGCAGAGAAAATAGAAGAAGCTGGGTTCAGTGAAGATAAATACTTGCGTGAGGCCCCCGATACACTGCTGACCCTGCTAAATTCTATTCAGCGCAGATATATTTTCCAGTATAAAAAAGGAAACTCACTTAATGAACAAAGAATAATAATCTTAGAAAGAATCATGGAATTTATAAAAGAAAATTGTTACCAAGTTCTTACCTTTAAATAAAATTTGGGTAAAAGGAAAAGAGCATTGGGTTTTAGAGTCAGAAACCTTGTTTCAAAATGCATCTGTTAGAATGGATGAGAACTGTCAGAATTCCCATAGGCTGCTGGTTAGAGTGTACTTTGGTATAACCAATTTTGGACAACTGTTTGGCAGTTAAGAAGAGGATAAAGTAATCAAAATTCCTAACACAAATCTTATGACACAGCGACTGCCCTCCTAAGTATACATTCAGCAGAAATGTATACATTTGTGCACTAAAAGACATGTGTGTATAAGAATGCTCATAGCAGTACTATTCATAATAGCTAAGTGGCTATTGGAAATTATCCAAATGTCCATTAACAGTTTAATGGATAAGCAAATTGAGGTATATTCACACAATGGAATATTATACAATAATGAGAATGAGCAAACTTCAACTGCATGTAACAATATCAATGAACTGCCCAAACAGAAAGTTGAAAGAAGCCAGACATAAAACAGGATATATTGTATGATCCCATTTATATAAAGTTCAAAACCAGTCAAAACTGATGTAATATAAACTACTCTGATGTTAGAAGTGCTGGAAATCAGGAGAGGTCACTCTTTGGAGAGGATAATTAGCATGCTCTGGGCAGCTTCTGAGATTCTGGTGATGTTTCATTTTTTGACCGGAGGCTGGTTTCAGAGTGTTCACTTTGTGAAAATTCAACAACGAATAGTTCTGACTCATAAACTGTTTGGTATATCTTTTGTATTTAAATAAAAGTTAAAATGAAAAATTACTACCTATATTTTAAAAACTATCTCCACTACTTACTTGATGCTAGACAAGGAAAATTATTTAATCCTGTGAAATCCTCATTTGGAATATCCTCTTGATAGTTACTGTAATGATTAAACAACTTGGCTCATGGTAGATGCTCAATAAATGTTAACTTTCTTTTCCCACCTTCTTATGACCTGTGGTTCCTATTTAGGGTTGGAAATGCAGGTAAAAATTCAGAGCCTAGCCCTGCAGCAGAAACAAGGGTAACAATAATCAAAAATGAATAAAGCCTTGACTGAAGAAGAGCCTTCTCTACCTTATGAGGTTTGTCACTTTGGCTTAGTAGAAAGCTCCAGGATGGTCTCAAAGGCAGCAGTGAGGACTGAAGGAAAATAATTCTAGTCAATCATAATACCCAAGACTACCACTAAATCAAAACTGGATCACCCTCATGTTTAACATATGTACATGAGCTTTATAATTTATAAAATTCTTTCACTAAGATAGTTCCTAATTTACAAACAGCTTGGTTTCATATTTTTAAGTGTGCAATACACTAATTTCCTATTAGAAATGGGATTATAGCTTGTGATTTATCTCCCAGGTAAGCTCTCAAAAGCCTACTTAATGCTTAATTTTACCTGAACTCTAGCATAAATGGTATTAGAAAACCTAGAACTAATTTAAATTGTAAAGTGAGAGCTTCAACAATGGAGTTGATTTAAGAACTAAATAAAAAATTGACACTTCCCTAGAGGTTGGTCACTTGGTAACAGAAAAAGATATATACATATTTTAGAATTTATTTATTTATTTGAGAGAGAGAGAGAGAGTACAAGTTGGGGGGGTAAGCAGAGGCAGAGAGAGAAGCATCCTCCCCGCTAAGCAGTGAGCCCAATGTGGGGCTCCATCCTAGGACTCTGAGATCATGACCTGAGCCAAATGCAGATGCTTAACCAACTGAGCCACCCAAGTGCCCCCAGGGATTTGAGGCTGAGAAGCTGAAACTGAAGTGAGTGGTGAAGAGAGGGGGAAATTCAGGTTTTAAGCCCTTCATATCCTTCATTCATGTGATGTCAACTCTTCTAGAACATAAATACTAATTTCAGGAAAAATATATTATACAGAACATTAAGGGTTCAAGATCTTTCGTGTTAATTGATAGAGGGAAGGTGCTGCCTCCAGTTTCAAAGAGGAAGACTTCTGTGATGTTCTTCCTTGAAATATTTTTATATCATCATATATATGTATATATACTTAACTCCCTAAATGTGATCATATAACATATTTGGTTTTCTTTTAGTAGTCTTATGTTTTGCTTTTTTGGTTTACCATTATCTCTCTCCTCTTCCACCTCTCCTTCTCCTGAAGCACATCAGCCAATTAGAAAGAGATCACGTCAACAAAGAGCATGACATACACCATTCCTGTTTTCTGCATGTCCAAGTAAATTACACAGAGTATATACATATTAGCATATGGAGGACTTTTGTCTTACTTTTGTTTATTTATTTAACTTATTTTTTTATGTGGAGAGGGGAAGGGGAGAGAAAGGGAGAGAGAGAGAGAATCTTAAGCAGGCTCCACACTCAGTGCACAGCCTGATGCAGGGCTCGGTTTTACGACCTTGAGATCATGACCTGAGCCGACATCAAGAGCCAGACGCTTAACTGACTAAGTCAACCAGCTGCCCTGACTTTTGTTTTTTCTTTTTTTCAAAAGATTTTCACATTAAACTCTCTATAGCATCCTTTTTTTCCACTTAATACTACCTCATAAAAATTCCTTCAACTCTGAAATGTAACTTATTAAATTCAACCCTTTTAACACTTCAGTGTATTTGTAACAGTCTGTGCAACTGCTTCTCTGTTGATGTGTACTCCAGTTTTCTGCCACCCAAAGTCATGCTCCAACTATTTCTGTATATGTATTTTTATATAATATTGACTTTTTCCCCTGTAAATTATATTCTGTAAGTTATATTCCCTGTAAGTTATATTCTGCCTGAAAGTGTACATTCAATTTAATTTCAATATATCTTACCCAATTTCTTTTCATATTGTAAGAAATTTTATTTTCACCATTTCTGTACCCTTCCCCTATATTCTTGTCACCAGTGTTATCATCTTAAATACCTACTGCTAACACGTTTGATAAATGTAAAATCATCTTAACTTGCATTTCCCAGACTACTATTAGAGTATCTCTATAAGCATGTTGCTCATTTATATTTACTCATCTATGAATTGCCTCTCCACATTCTTTGTCCTTTTTATCAATTTTTCTATTGGATTACTTCTTACAATGATTCTTTGCTTGACCGACACTTCCATCAGGCTTAAACTTCTCCTAGCCCCACCTAGGCATTTCCTTGTAAAATCTAGTCTCAGCAAGAACTCTGTTAAGTCAGTTTAACCCACCCTCCCACTCTCAATATCTGATCAGGTTCCTAATCTCCACCAACCCTCAAGTGACCCCTGATCCCACCCTGCTCCTTACTTGTAAATTCCCACTTGCCTATGCTACACTGGGAATTGAGCCCAATCTCTTTCCCAACTCTAAAATTCCATTGCAGTAGTCCTTATACCTATCTGGATGTTCCTATAAAAAGACTGCCTTACCATCTTTAACAACTGTCATTGAATTTTTTTAATACTCCCTCCTTGGCAAAATAGAAGAGCTCAATGTATACTATAGATATTAGTCTTCCACCTGTCTTTTATGTTGCTTTTTTTGGTCAATTCTATTATTTATCCTTTACTTTGTTTATGATAATTTTTGCCAAACTAAATTTGTGAATTTTCTTATATTCATGTATTTCTATGTACATCATACAAGATATGGTTTTAGTTTCATTTCCTTCCAGATGGGTTACCTATTATATTTTCTCTATTTATTAAAAAATTCGTCCTTTTCCTACTGAAGAAAGATAAACAAATAGACAGTGGGAGATAGATTATATATAGAGAGAGATTCCCTGTATCTATTTCTGGATCTACTCTGGATTCTTATTTCTTTCCATTACTTATTTTATATTACTGTCAATACCAGAATGATTTAATCAAAATGGCTTTATATTATTCCTTGACATTTACAAGTTTCTCGTGTTTCTCTTATTTTATGTTACTGTATTTCTTGCATTTTTCTTTTCCTTTACTAAATCAGCTTTGCTGATTCTTGATAATTTGAAAGTTCTAACTGATATGCATTAAGGATTATTTCCTTATTCCTGAATTTAGAATCAAGCACTATTGCGTGATAACAAAGTAACAACAACTTCCCTAGCCGAGAACTTTCTTTCTACATAGCATCATGCCCTCACCTACTAAAAGAGACCTTTAAAACACTTTCATTTCCTCCCTATCCTTTTATCCTTCCCATGTCCTCCTTAGGAAGAGGGCTTTGGAATGTTTTTCTTTCCCCATTACCAGATCTTGCTAAGACACTTAATTCAAGACTTCCCTGACAGATTGCCCCTTCTGTTCAAAAGTCCTTTATTAACAATTACATTGACCATTCCCGATAGTTTACCATTAGCTCTTTTAACTTAATGTACAAATATTTGAAGGTCCATTCCTTAACAGTTTTCATCTTCCTCATCTTCCTAATTAGTGTTACATATACTCCTAATATACTCTTAATTCTAGCACAGTATCCAGGTGGCATTAAATTCTAGACATGTTCTTCTATGTACCATTATGCAGCAGCAATCCTTACACCTTACAATACTCAGCATAATGGATGTAGAAAACTAATTCGTTAGCTGGTAGCAGGGTAGTTGAATCATAAGAATGGTGAGACACTGAAGTGAACATCTTGTTGCTGTGTTTACTCTACTGGAAGTTGGGTTATTTGGTTTTTTTTAGGATAACTGTGCATGTATACCCATTGAATAAATACACCATAACTGGGGGATAATTACAACTTGCAACAAAAGAGCCATGTAACCAAAACTAGCTCTAGGTAAAAGAAATGATGTCCAGAAAGTTAACAAAAGAACCATGTAACCAAAACTATTTCTAGTTAAAAGGAATGATGTCCAGAGAGTTCATCTTTGGTATCTCACCACCTATCCCATTAGGCTATAATTTGCAATCTTTCCTTATTGCAATCTTTCCTTCAGAGGCCCAAATTGTGCACTATTCTTACCTGAAAGGTAAAAACCTCTATTGAGTTTGTATTTGTATTTGTATTTGTATTTGTATTTGTATTTGTATTTGAAAGTGCTTTGAACATTTTGGAGGACTGGGAAATAATATACTTGATATTTTTGTTCAGCTAAGATTCAAGTCCCATTAGCACATACCATCTTGGTGCATTGATGATTCAGCCCTAATACTAGCTCTGATCTTTACTAGGTTTATTCTCCTAAATATATTACCTCAATTAGCAATTTCAGACTTCCATTTTTATTTATGTTTATCTATATTGTGCCATGTTTTCCATAAAGAATTTGCTTAGATTTTCTGTTCTACAGATATTCGGGGATATTGTAATTCTTTACAAAAGGCTAATGTTTTTAAGTGGCACTGCTATTACCCAAATTCTCAAATTTTATTTAAAAATTAGTGTCTTCACAAGCTCCTGAAGTTTTTTTCAAAGCATGTGCTGTTTTAAGAGAAAATGTTATCCTTTTATATGAAAACTAAGGTTACAGAAAAAAAGTTATTTCTACCAACATCATTCTCTTTTGCTCAACCTATTGAAAGTGACTTTTAGTTTGCATTTTTCTTAATCTTTTTCAAAGAGAAATCAAATTGTGGTGTTGATTTTGGATAACCCCCACACTATTCTTTCCAAATTCCCCAGGTGTAAAAAGCTGAATGGGTTTAAAATTAGTAAGTATCAGCCAAATATGCAATCTTAGAGCTGAAAAGTTAAGTGGATGCATACATATACTGAGAGCATTTCTCTACTGGGATGTATAATATTCTAATGAGGCAATTTACCAAAAAAATGTAAGACTTTGTTAGAGCAGCCTTCATCTGAAGGCTCATCACAAATATCTCACTGTAAAATGAGCAGACATTAATATTACTATTTGAGATGGAGAGGAGAAGGGAGTTGAGGGAAATTGGGGGTGGGGAGATGAACCATGAGAGACTATGGACTCTGAAAAACAACCTGAGGGTTTTGAAGGGGCGGGGGTAGGAGGTTGGGGGAGCCAGGTGGTGGGTATTATGGAGGGCATGAATTGCATGGAGCACTGGGTGTGGTGTAAAACTATGAACTCTGTTATGCTGAAAAGAAATGAAATAAAAAAAAGAAAAAAATATTACTATTTGAACAATACTGTGTATTATGTAGCAATGGGAAAGGCAAGAAAACTAGCTACTCCTTCATTAAAAAAGATTTTTTTTTTGCAGTTATTGAGCCCCAGGCTTGTTTCTGCTGCTGTTGCTACAGACAATAGCCTGCCAGATAGGAAATGATGTTGATGAAGACATAAAATAGCACTTACACAAACATTTTATTCAAAAATCCAGAGAGCTGGGAATAGTGTGTTAGGAGGGAGGTGGGAGTCAGGAAAGGGAAGGAAAAAAAATAAACAAGGGAATACATAAGGGTGAAAAAATACAATATGAATAATTAATTCACACTCTGAAAGTCCAGATGGCTCACTTTCAAACCAGCAATTATTTCATTGTTCTGGGTCCTTTTTCCAATTTTTTTTGGAGTCATTCCCCTATGAATTATCTCTGCCAAGATTTATCCAAAGGAAAAACCATAACTATAAAAAGTACAGTAAGCAAGAATGTGTAAGTCACTAACTCCTTTCTATTCCAACAAGTTGGTACCTGAAGATCTGGTTTTGTATAAAGGCATATTAGCTGTCAGCAGCTACCCTTCTTTTCATTATTACTGCAAATTTTGGGGTTATCATCTAAGTAGTACTGCAAATGAGGCCTAACTATAGAGTTGCTCCTAGATTAAATAAATATATATTGTCTATTTACCTATCTATCTGGAACTTAAGTGACTTCTCTCATAGGTTGGCTTTTGGGATGGACTGTCAGATCAGTGCCCTCAACAGAGCACTATGCAAAGATTCAAGGCACATGATTCTTCAAAATGAAACTTTATTTGGAAAACCCAAAAGACTCCACCCCAAAACTGCCAGACTCATACAGGAATTCAGTGAAGTATCAGGGTATAAAATCAATGCACAGAAATCAGTTGCATTTCTGTACACCAACAAGACAGAAGAAAGAGAAATTAAGGAGTCGATTCCATTTACAATTGCACCCCAAACCATAAGATACCTAGGAATTAATCTAACTAAAGAGGCAAAAAATCTGTACTCAGAAAACTACAGAGTACTCATGAAAGAAATTGAGGAAGACACAAAGAAATGGAAAAATGTTCTATGCTCATGGATTGGAAGAACAAATATTGCAAAAATGTCTATGCTACCTAGAGCAATCTTACATTTACTTTAATCCCTATCAAAATACGTCAACTTTTTTGAAAGAAATGGAACAAATAATCCTGAAATTTATATGGAACCAGAAAAGACCTCAAATATCCAGAGGAATGTTGAAAAAAAAAAAAAAAGCCAAAGTTGGTGGCATCACAATTCCAGACTTCAAGCTCTATTACAAAGCTGTCATCATCAAGACAGAACGGTACTGGCACAAAAACAGACACATAGATCAACGGAACAGAACAGAGAGCCCAGAAATGAACCCTCAAGTCTATGGTCAAGTAATCTTCAACAAAGCAGGAAAGAATGTCCAATGGAAAAAAGACAGCCTCTTTAACAAATGGTGTTGGGAAAATTGGATAGCCACATGCAGAAAAATGAAGCTGGACCACTTCCTTACACCACACAGAAAAATAGACTCAAAATGGATGAAAGATCTAAATGTGAGATAGGAATCCATCAAAATCCTTGAGGAGAACACAGGCAGAAACCTCTTTGACCTCAGCTGCAGCAACTTCTTTCTAGACCATCACCAAAGGCAAGGGAAGCAAGGGTAAAAATGAAATACTGGGACTTCAACAAGATCAAAAGCTTTGGCACAGCAAAGGAAACAGTCAACAAAACCAAAAGATAACCGAGAGAATGGAAGAAGATATTTGCAAACGACATATCAGATAAAGGGCTAGTATCCAAAATCTATAAAGAACTTACCAAACTCAACACCCAAAGAACAAATAATCTAATCAAGAAATGGACAGAAGACATGAACAGACATTTCTGCAAAGAAGACATCCGGATGGCCAACAAACACATGAAAAAGTGCTCCACTTCACTCGGCATCAGGGAAATACAAATCAAAACCACAATGAGATATCACCTCACACCAGTCAGAATGGCTAAAATGAACAAGTCAGGAAATGACAAGTGTTGGCAAGGATGTGAAGAAAGGGGAATCCTCCTACACTCTTGGTGTAGGGAATGCAAGCTGGTGCAGCCACTCTGGAAAACAGTATGGAGATTCCACAAAAGTTTGAAAATAGAGCAACCCTATGACCCAGCAATTGCACTACTGGGTATTTATCCTAAAGATACAAATGTAGTGATTCGAAGGGGCACGTGCACCCCAATGTTTATAGCAGCAATGTCCACAAGAGCCAAACTATGTGAGGAGCCTAGATGTCCATCAACAGATGAATGGATAAAGAAAATAATACTCCATTATATGTATATATATATACATATAATGGAATATTATATATTATATATATTATATATACATATAATGGAATATTATGCAGCCATCAAAAACCGAAATCTTGCCATTTGCAATGACATGGATGGAACTAGAGGGTATCATGTTAAGTGAAATAAATCTATCAGAGAAAGACAATTATATGACCTCACTGATATGAGGAATTTGAGAAACAAGACAGATGATCATAGGGGAAGGGAGGGAAAAATGAAACAAGATGAAACCAGAGAGAAAGACAAAGCATAAGAGACTCTTAATCTCAGGAAACAGGGTTGCTGGGGGGTGAGGGAGGGTGGGAGGGTTAGAATGGCTGGGTGATGGACACTGGGAAGGGTATGTGCTATAATGAGTGCTGTGAATTGTGTAAGACTGACGAATCACAGACCTGTACCCCTGAAACAAATAATACAGTATATGTTAATAAAAACAAAAAACAAAAACAAAAAAAAGGTAATTGCTGCCAGCAGCAGCGGCCTGGTTTTACCAAGAGGTTCTTCCTAAGAATTTCTGCAACAAAAAGAAAAAGTTGATAAACTATCTTTGTAACCGACCACCCAATGGAGTATTTAATGATCTCACCTCTTCTTTTAGAGTCTCTTAAATACTCCACTAATGGAGTCATCCTAATGTCCTTACATGAACTACTAGAGTTTAGGGACTTTCTCTCCCCCTAAAATTTAAACAAAGAAGTTGTTTCTCACCCAAATAAAAGAAAACACATGACCTATAACTCACATGGGAAGTATATTATAATGGAGAAGAGCACAGGATTAGTAAGAAGATCTAGGTTTCAGCTAATTACACCTTAGCACAGGCATTTATTTAACTTTTTTGTTAGTTCTTTGGGGTAAAATGAGATGGCTGGTCTACTTCTATGGAGTTAAAAAATAGGTAAGATGTGTAAAAGTACTTTGTTAGCTGTAAAGCACTAAATATCTTAATAATAATCCTATAATAAAATCCATGAGAGCAGAGAGGTATTATTAATATATTTCCCCTAATTATTATATTATTTAATATACTTAATATATTAATATATTTAATATGACAATATTAATATATTCCCCCCTTTTGTTGGAGAAGGGCATGGTTTACTCCTTAATTGAAATTTTGGTGGGTAAAGCTTTCTCCACAGACAGTAATTTGTAATATTATTGTTAGTTGAGTTACATTAATTTTCTTCCCGAGTTTTCATTTGGTATCTTGGTGATAAAGTTTTAGTTTTCACACTGTTGCAATAGGACTTAGAACCAGAACTTGTGTCAGAATTCATGTAGCTAAAGTACACAGTTAATACTGAGTACCTCTGTTATTTTTATATTTTTAAAGGTACAACATAAAATTTCCCCGGAAAGCTGACGTATACTCATGTTCCTTTAACGCTCCTATTAAACTCAGAGTGAAGTGCTTCCCCACTGACCAAGAACTTAAAAACAGAATTGCTTCTATTTATATTAAACTAAAACACAACAGTGAGAAATACTGTCTTCCTAGTTAAGAAAATTATAAAACTAAGAGTCCCTGGGTGTCTCAGTCAGTTAAGTATCTGCCTTCACCTCAGGTTGTGATTCCAGGGTCCTGGGATAGAGCCCCATGTCAGGCTGCCTGCTCAGCAGGAAATCTGCTTCTCCCTCTGCCCCTCCCCCAGCTCATGCTCTCTCCCTCTCTCTAATAAATAAATAAAATCTTTTAAAAAATTGCAAAACTATTTAAAGCTATCATTAATACTAAACCAGTCAAACGGCATCGATGAACAGGGATGGTCAGTATCTAAATATTTAAACAACAGATTTCAGTGGGAGGGCATGGATAAGAGAGAAAATTTCGGTAATGTAAGAACATCTTCAGCAAGGGATGAAATACTGCATCTAGTACAGAGGGACAATGAGGTACTGAAAAAGAGGACCACAGCCTCCTGGGGCTTCATATACACTACATAATGTTCTGAAAAAGAGTTTAACTTCTCAGGAAATCCCAAGAACACTAATTTCTGGAAAAGGAGCATCCCACCATAAACTGGTATCAAAGTAATATGTATTATATTCTAGGAGTTGTTTTAAGTACTCTGTGGCTACTAACTCCCACAATCTTCATAACTCTGAGGTAAGTATTTTATTATACCCATCTTAAATGAGGGGAGTAAAGTATATAAAGGCTAAGGAGTTGCCCAAGCTTACACACACATTTAACTTGTAGAGCCAGGAATCAAAACTAGGTAATTTGGCTTCAAAACCAATACTAAGCTCTATGGATATCTTAGCATCTCTGACAGCCATCTACAAATGCAGGTTTCTGAACCTGCAAAGGCAAGGCAAACAAAGATTCTGGGACCCAGTTAAAGTTACTGTTGCTCTTCAGAGCCCTATCCACACCCTCTACCTTGCTGACATGCTATTAAACGTCCACAAGTTACTTTGAATATTTTGCAAATAGTCTAAATAGGAACTTACATATTTTTTTTACATTTTTTAAGAATTTTGACCTTTTTTTTTTAAAAGATTTTATTTATTTATTGGACAGACAGAGATCACAAGTAGGCAGAGAGGCAGGCAGAGAGAGAAGGGGAAGCAGGCTCCCAGAGAAGGGGAAGCAGGCTCCCGGAGCAGAGAGCCTGATGTGGGGCTCGATCCGATCCCAAGACCCTGGGGTCATGACCTGAGCCTAAGGCAGAGGCTTTAACCCACTGAGCCACCCAGGTGCCCCTGAACTTACATATTTTTAAAAAGCAACAACAAAGTATCTGTTTGGCAGGCACTTAATGTTCTTGTATCCATACAGTACTTAATGTTCTTGGTAAAAGCAAGGCAGGGGAAAAAATTTTCAATTTTATGTTAAAATCAACATGTCCTGAAAATGACTCATCTCAAAAGAATAATACAAATGGAATTTCTAAATATAAGGAAAATCAGTACTCCCAACATTCACTGTAAGATAGTACACCAACCTTGCATAAGAAAGCATCTTAGGAGAGGGTCAACTCTTTTTCCCCACCCTGGTTATTTCACACAACATAAACAGAGGTTAAGAGGCACCAACTGTTTAGACTGTGACCTAACACCATCTTCTAATGTTGAAATCCTTAAAGGGCTTAATACCAGTCAAAGCCAAAAGGTTTATGTCTAGTTAACGAAAAAGCCATTTTTGTTGTTAATCCCGCAAGAGCTCTCTCATCCCAGCAATACAATTCAAACAACTATCTTTCTATAAAAACAATGACTAATAATGGGCCTGTATTGATAACTTGATTAATACTTTATGTAACTTTAAAAATTGGGAACTAGGCGCCTGGGCAGCTCAGTCAGTTAAGCATCTGCCTTCAGCTCAGGTCATGATCCCAGTATCCTGGGATGGAGTCCTACAAAGGGTTCCCTGCTTCTCTCTCTATCCTCCCCCCTGCTCATGATCTCTCTCTCTCAAAAAAAACAAAACAACAACAAAAAACTTTAAAAAATAAATAAAAATTGGGAATAAGTATTTCAACTACCTAAGTAGTTGACACATTCTTTAATTTGTATTAAAGAAAATTAATATAATTGGGAAAATTGGAAAATACAGAATCACAAGACTTTGTCATAGTCTTATTTCCAAAAGAATAATATATCCTGAGTATAAAATAACTTCTGATGTTCATTTGTCTTTAGTTGTTAACAGTTATTATTGATGCTGTTAATAGTTAATTTTTCAGAAAGACGACAAAACTGGCCTACCAGAACTTCATGGACTTCAATAAATGAAATTTAATTAGACCTTTTAGAATCTGACATGCAGAGTTGTTTTAATTTTTTTTGTTTTGCCTCTCCATCAGAGGCTATGAGCAGCTAAAATATTGTGTAATTTTTCTTTTAAATAATATCTTCAGCAGCCCAAATCATCAGTCATCATCTCAAGGCTGGTGAACTTGAAAGCTCCTAATTCCTAAGTTAATTTTCACTGTTTCCACAATATCTGTTAAGATGAGTGAAAAACAGTCAGTTGACATCTTAATATAGATGTATGTTAACTTTGATAACAATTTCTTAATATACTGACAGTATGATAGTACATGAAAAACGGAAATATATCGATTTTAAATGCTCTTCTAGAAGAAATAACCTACAAATACTCTTTAATTAGGTAGCCAGTAAACTGTATAGTAGCCTATAAACCAGCTAGGTAGCCAGTTTATAATAACCTAGAATTTAAAAAGTAGACTAGTGCTTTTACATCAACTTACTGGAAACTGCACTGGCAACACTTTGCTATATATTTACTCTTTATAGTTAGTTGACATTTATTACTAATTATTTTGCCACATGGAAAGAAAAAGTTCAGTACACAGTTAAAAACCTCATTCTTTTTAAAAAAGTCACCTTAAGTATACCTGTCTGATTACTTAGGTAAGCAATAGCAGTAATTTCAAATGCCATGTCTCTGAGCTTTTATGATATCTGGCTTTCTAGAATCAACAGTTGGTCTTTTTCAATATTATTACAATATGACCAGTTAGTAAGTTTGGTGAAAATTCTAACTTCTTATTTCTGAAGAGAAGACGTTTATAATATAGATATACAATATACTAAAAATCCAGAAGCTTAAAATTTCATGTACCATGTGCCTACAAATAGGAAACTGAATGTTCATCTAGTTCAAGTTATCTAAATGTATCAAGAAAAACAATCTGATAACCAACATCCCTGCAAAAAAAATACATCCTCACAAAACATAGGTGATTTCCTTCCTACATTATAAGGGAGCAAAAACCGTAGGTAAAAATGTAGGTTTCTTTAACCAATTAAAAACAACATAGACCAGTAAAAGACTGGTCAAGTCTACAAGAGAAATAACACACAAAAAAGCCAGTTATATTTTAGGTACAAGTATTTCTTTTTATTGTTATATTACATTGACAAACGTATTTCTTTTTATTGTTATTAAAGTTTTCTCCAATGTAGTTCAGTAAATAAAGCATTTAATTTTATTTTATTCCACTGTTGGTCATAGTTTGAGCCCTACACACTCCCTTCCCTTTCACCTCAAACGGAGCTCCTTTGTATGTAGCCACACACTCATCATTAGTAAAGAGATCAGGCTGGATCTGCTCCCAAATCTTCTTCTTAGGATTCAGCTCCTTGTCAGGCTCTCCTATTGGAGGGGAAAAAAAAGTTACATAGCTAACATATTAAATAAATTATCTATAGAGATTTCTGTTGAATTGTCTAGGCAACACTTTCTGATCTTTAAACCTGATCAGAATTTTAACACTTATTAACACTTATTTTTATGTCGTCAGTTTATATTTTTGATTGGTAAAATAAAATAATTGGTCATTTCCTAACATGGCTTCTCCTTTGACATGTTTAATTGTGATGTTTAACGGACACCCTTGCAGTTTAAGATGACTTTTTAAAATAAAATTCTCTCCTAATGATGGCTTGAGCCCCACTAATGGGAGGATCAGCACAACCTGTAGGATATTATTTGGAGCTCATATTCTCTATTGTAATTTTGTTTATTAGGGTACATAATGCATGGAGCACTGGGTGTAGTGCATAAACAATGAATTCTGGAACACTGAAAATAAATTTAAAAAAATAAATAAAAATAAAATTTTTTTGTTGTTTGTTTCACTGTAAAGATGATGCTCAGTTTTAAACATTAAATTGTACAAGTTGCTCTGTTAAAACAAAACTAAATATGGACACACACACAAAGATATTTTGTCATTTCTGTACAAATGTGAAAGATTACTTTTTACTCTTATAATAAATATTTCTATAGGTAATACAGCTAAGAGAATTTATTCCCCAAATTATTAAAACAAAAATATAAGATACCCATTTTGTCACTATATAGACAGAAAAACTGTGAAAAGATGAGAGCATAATTTGATGTGTTATATTTTTACATGACAAACAGCTTATGCTTTACTCTGTTTCAATGTACAAAATAAACAAAGAGATTGCTGCTCCAGTGCTTAAAGATTTCTTATTGATACTAGAGAATGGATTAAATGCTGAGATTATCTAGCTAAATATAATAACTATTTTGGGTTTCATCTGCTGCCCATTCCATTTGACGAGATGGAAAGAGATAAAAAGGGTTAGTAAGGAGACAAGTACAAGCATTTGCTAAGCACAAGAAATATATACTGTTGCAAACAATGCACACAATACTCTGATTTTAAATATAAGGAAACTGGTGTTCAGAGAAGATAAACTGCTCAAAGCTACATGATCAACAAATTATAATTTGACACCAAAACCTGCGTTCTGCTAGTACAGCATCTTGCCTCCTGATAAACTATTCTTTAGAAAAGAAGTAATATTCTCACATGTGGATAATTACCCATCCTCTTCTCTTTATCATAAACCACACTAAAAGTTTATCATCAACAAAAGACAAATATATTGTAAAATGCATCTGGTCTACTTAGGGGCACCAATATACCAAACAATCCCTGTATTTAATGACTGATAAGGAAGCAGAAATGAAAGTTTAATATAACATCATTTTAGTAGCTAGGGATGTTCAATAACACTTGGAATAAAGAATCAATTCAGGGGTCCCTGGGCGGCTCAGTCAGTTAAGCAGCTGCCTTCGGCTTGGATCATGATCCTAGGGTCCTGGGATGGAGCCCCATAGCGGGCTCCCTGTTCAGTGGAGAGCCTGCTTCTCCCTCTTCCTCTGCCTAATTGCACGCTCTCTCTCTCTCTCTGGCAAATAAATAAAATCTTAAAACAAAAAAGAAAAAGAATCAGTTCAAGAAACAATGAAGAAAAGACATATCTCTTAAGCATTAGTGTGAAATAAAAACTGCTTTCCTGAAGGTAATAAAAAGTTTTTCTGAAGTCTAATTCAGTAGTGATAGAAATATAACTTCTAGATCTTTTCTAAAGTGAATACCAACTTCAAATCTTCTGCAATTACTTTAAAAATAATCTTTTAACATTACTGAACTAATTATATTTTATATTTTGATTATATCTACAAAAACTACACTAGTTTTTATTCTCTACTCATACAACAGGAACAACAAAACTGAGGAAACTGGCTGGCCGTAGTGATTTTGTTCTTTATTAGCTCTTCAGAAACTGCCACGAAACTGGCAAGAACACACAAAACTGTCCTCTGTTATGCAGGTTTTCAGAGATGACAGAATAGTTATTTAAATGATTATCTATTCCAGAAGAACATGCAATGAAACTAAAACTGAAAGACTAGTATAAAAGATAAGGATTTCTCTTATTCTTTTAGAAGCATTTGATTGGACAACAGAGAACTAATTAATAAACAATAGGAAAAAATATCAATATATAAAGTATCTGCAAGAGTTTTATTTTTTGTTTCTAAAAGTATTCCTTAGTCTACAAACATAATCCTACTTTGCTTATATACAGAGCATGTGGGGAAGTGGGCATTCCAGAATTCTAGAAAGCTGGAGGCAGACATATTATTCAGGGAGACCGGAGTACTAACTTTGAATTCCCCCAGCCCACCCAAAAAAGAATAATGGATTAATTCAAGAAGCAGAACATCCCAGATTTGTGTGAAACCTTCTTATCAAGAGTTTAGATTGTGTGAGTTCTTACTAAATGCAGACATAAAACTGTGATGCAGCACAAAACTAAGCTTCTCAGATCTAGGAAGATCTGAGATCTGAGATCTCAGATCTATTTTGTATACAAAATAATATTCATAATACATAGCACATAGTGCTTACTATGCCATCAGTACACTAAGTGCTTTACAAATATTTACTCACTCAATCCTCTCAGTACACTACATAAATACTATTAATTACTCCCATTTTACAGAGGAGGAAATTGAGGTACAAAGATTACAGCTAAGAACTTAAAATATCAGGCAGGTAGCTAAGTGTTGCAAAAGTTAAACCTCACAAAACTCACACAATATAGATACCATTAAAAACTCCTTCTTATGGATAAAAAAGATAAGCCTCAGAAAGATTCCCAGGTCACCCAGCACTGCAGAGTCAAGATCTGAAGCTTTAAGTTCTTAACGAAGACTAATAATTTTCTAGGAACAAATACTTGAACTAAATCTAAACTAGAAACTACTAAGAGAAACCTCTAAACCATGGCTGTTACTTTCAACGCACCAGATTCAATACCTAAACATTCCGAATGCAGTTGTGAGACTTTAATCAATAAATGAAACATGATTCAGACAAATAAAATTTTGAGATTATAACTAAAACCTGTCACATTATAACTGAATATAAATTAGAGTTGACAAGTCTTAAATGCAGTGTTAACTTTCTGGCTTACTCAAAATATTTCTCAATAATATATTATCTGGTAGTGTATAAAGCTAGTTTGAAATACAAGTTTAAATCACCTGCCATGAAAAACATACCTAATATTTTAAATAACTGTTTTTTAATAAACTATATTGTCCAGAGAAGTCTTTCATCATTCCTGTGTATTATGTCCTTCTAATCTTATTTTCCTATTTTTTTCCCTTTTTGACATGGCTATCCAAAGAAGTTCAATGATATCAACAAAAGTTCTTAAACCTAAAAACTGCAGAGCCTCTGAAATTGCTAAACACATGCCAATAATCACCATTTGGAAATGGTTACACATAATGTAATAGAACTAATCCTTCAGAGACTATTTTAGGCCAACTTGCTGTAAACAAAGCATACAGGGAACAGGAAATAGTTCAGAGAGGAGTTTGTACAGATGTAAAATGCTGTGACCACCTTCTCAGAATTTAAAACCTATAAAAAGCAATAAATACAAATTCCAAAGTCCCAGTTATTCACAAGTCTGGAATAAGCACCAGAAACTTCATTTTATTTAGGCTACTCTTTTATACAGGATGCTCATTGATTATCAGCTTCTCTTTGATATCTGCCATGTCCATAAAAAGCATAGCACTAAATGAATTATTTTATGTTTAACTGAGTTTTTGAGATAAAATAATTTTAACTATTGCCAACTGTGGCACAAAAACTAAAGTATAACTTTGCAAATAAAAGTCAATTAATTTGGAGTGCCTGAGTGGCTGTGTCAGTTAAGCATCTAAACTTCTGATCAGGTCATGATCTCAGGGTCCCAGGATCTAGCCCTGTGGCGAGGCTCCTGCTTAGCGGGGAGTCTGCTTGTCCTTCTCCCTCTGTCCCTCCCCCTACTTGTGCTCTTTTTCTCTCAAATAAATAAATAAAATCTGAAAGAAAAAAAGTGAATTAATTTTTTCAAAGCTAATCAATAGAGAAAAGTGGTTTGGTGGTTCCAGGAATAATCCTAACAATAATGAAAGCAGATGCTCGGGCCTGTTCTCCAAATACTTGGGGGCAGGGGTTGTTGCTTTTTCACATGTTTTAAAAGTACATTTCTTTCTGTCTATTCATTAAGCAATTTACTGAGTTCCTACTCTATGCCAGGCATTTTTCCAGATGCTAGGAATATAGCAGTGAATAACCACCACCACCACAACAAAAAAAAACCAGAAATCTTGATTCCATGATGCTTACATTTCTGTGTGGGCCGACAATAAATAATGTATAGTATATTAGATGCTAATTGTTTTGAGGAAAAAACAAAAAGATAACATTTAAAAGATTTCAATAGGATGAGGAACCAAGTCATGTAGGAAAGAGCCAATGGCTCAACTGGAGTGATCACTGAAGATCTGTAGAGTACATGAGGTAAATGGAGATAATGGGAAGCCACTGTAAGAACTTGGGCTTGTACTCTGGGTCAAATAAAAAGCTTTTTAATAGTTCTGAGCAAAGGACTAATACAATCTGACTTACATCCATCTCCCTGCTATCACTGAAAGTAGATGGAAGAAGGGCAAGGGAGATCATTTAGAAGGTTTTGACTTGACTTCCCAACCAAAGATGTTGGCACAAGGACCAAACCAGTAGTGGCGTAGATGAGAATGATTTTACATATGCTCAAAAGGTACAATTACTAGGATTTGCTGAAGAAGATATTTGAGAAAATAAAAAGAAGTTGGGAGAAAGGAGTTCCTTGAGGTAAGATGGGAAATATTATGGAAAAAGGGAATTCTAGGGGAATGACGGGGATATCTCTTCTTCCTTGTTATATATTAGTGAAAAATCTAGCAAGCAGCTAGGTAAATGACTGGATAAAATAGCCAAGAAAACAGAAACATGGGAAGGAAAATAGAAGAGGCCAAATGTGGGGGAATTAAAAAAAGAGGGCAAAGACCAAGGTCCAGAATACTTCAGTGCTAGGTCATGGAGGTGAGGAAGAATCAGCAAAGGAGATAAGAAGGGCAGCCAATGAAGGAACCACCAGGAGAATGTGGTGCCAGAAACCAAGTTAATTAAGAAAAAGACTAAAAACTGCCATGAACATTTAGCTAAAGAGATTAATTCATGATCTTGATCAGAACAGTTCTGGGAAAATTTAGCAGAGAAACCTGACTGAAATGAGTTTGGGAGAGAAGAATCAAATAAAGACAAGTTTGAAAAATCAAATTTAGAAAAATACATTTTTAATAATAAATGGATCAAAAAATTCAACACTCTTGTATGTATCATATATGCTTTGTGATTAACCATTAATTACATTTATTAATAAGACAGTATCAATAAAAATAAGCATGATCTTGGAAGTTAAGTCTGCATACAAATTCTCATTTATTACTAGACAAAACAGTGCATTGTCAAAAAGTGGCTGTCACTGCCATTGTCTTCTAGCTATAGTATTATTTTCAAGCTATTTTGCTTGGTGCTTTGGGACTAGTTACCACATTTAAATACTAAAATGCATAGCTTCACACGCTGAAAACTTAAAAAGTACTGGGTAGTGAGGGTTTCTAGTAATTGTTATAAAAGTATTATTTGGCATCTTCTAAACTCTATGTACTTTTTGGATTTGTAGTTGGAATAAACAGTTGTTAGGGTAAAGCCTTTTGAAGGCCAAAGAGCACTTCAAAAGTTTGAGCCCCAACTGCAATTTCTATTCCACACTTAATATAGCATGAAATGTTAAGTCTCCAGACACTAAGCACATCAAGTGAACATCAAAATGTCCAGCAGACACCTTAAGCTCTAAAATGTAAAACAGATGCTGAAAAATAAAGCACTGATAAATCATGGCTCTCACTGGGAAAAGAAAAAAACAACAGTGAAAGTAAAGGCTTTTTGTGTTGTATTAACTGTTATTTTCTTTCAGATTTACTGCTACAGAAGCAACTGATGTGGATGCATAAGCAAAATGAGCACTAACAAGCCTTGTATCCTAAAATTTATCAATTACTTGATGTTGTTTACCTTGGCTAAGCTATTATAAGTGATAAGAAAGTACCCTCATGAGCCATTTTTATTTTTTCATTTTATTTTATTCATTTCATTTTTTCATTTTGTTTCTTTCCACTTTACAACTATTTTTCATACCTTCTCCACAAATCCATGTGCTGAAGCACAAGGGGAAACTATGAATTTGCAGGAAATACCTGACTTTGGAACAATGTAAATATAAACACACAACGAGCCAAATGGATAGATTAAAGAATATAGTGAGGAGAAGAAATCCATATGGGGCTATTAGCATCTCTAATGCTAAGTCACTGACTAACTAAAGAAAATCTTTCAATTTACTCATCATAGCATTCAGATAAAGCTGATTCGATGGCTGAAATATCACCTGTTAATTCTTTCGGATAAGGGAATGAAAACAGTCACAGAAATGGAAGAATATAAGCCTTCATTAATGAAATAGTCCATATTAATTCACAGCAAGCAGCAATCAACAAACAAAAATGCTACAGATTTAGAAATTCCGGCACATTTACTGTTTGATCCCTTCACTAAACTCTATATGACCTCAAGAAAGTAGCTAAATTTTGTTACGCCCCAAACTAAATCTGTAAAATAGTGGGTTAAAGTAGATTATTTCTTCCAGTTCTAAGCATGTAACTCTACAATTTACATCAGAAAATAAAAAATCATACTAAATCTTAAGTGTTTAAATAGAAAGGAAGGCAAATGTTAACTTGGAAAGGTAAACAGAATTTCCTTTTTAAAAAATGCATGCTGAATTTTAAGATTTTATTTATTTATTTGACAGACAGAGATCACAAGTAGGCAGAGAGGTAGGCAGAGAGGGAGGAGGAAGCAGGCTTCAGGCTGAGCAGAGAGCCCGATGCAGAACTCGATCCCAGGACCTGGGATCATGACCTGAGCCGAAGGCAGAGGCTTTAACCCACTGAGCCACCCCAGGTGCCCCTGCACGCTGAATTTTAAAAGAAAAAGTTTACTTTTATTGTCATTCTATCCCAGTCTAGTGAGCAAGACTTCTCAATAGAATTTCAGGTTTGTCAGGTATACATATGATGATTTACCCCCAAGTGTGAGGTTTGGAGAGGTGTTTTGATATTGTGGTAGCAGAGTGATAATCACATGCTCCTAGAACCAAAAGCCATTATGCTGCTTTAAGAAATGATTCTAAATGGGATTTTCCCAAAACCTAGTTTAACAAGAAAGAGTCTTAGAGCACATATCATTATGGTTTCCAATCTAGACAATCAAGACATTTACATCTATTCAAAGTCACAGATATTTGCTAAACAATCCCTATGTTTTTTAGATTAGTCTACTTTGATGGGGGGGGGAGTGAGCAAATTTCAAGAAAATTAAACCCATGCTTTCATCCATATTTTCTATCTTAGTCCAGTGTTAAAATTCTTCATATCCTAATATTTTATCAAACACAATACAGTTAACATAGGATTAAAAAAGCAGGTCCATCTAATCACATCAGCCTTGCTATGCTATTAAAACTCAGCTGTTTCTGTAAATCTATCTCCAAATCAATCCTTTTTTTTTTTTTCATTTATTTATTTGTCAGAGAGAGGGAGAGAGAGTGAGCAAGCACAGGCAGACAGAGTGGCAGACAGGCAGAGGGAGAAGCAGGCTTCCTGCCGAGCAAGGAGCCCGATGTGGGACTCGATCCCAGGACGCTGGGATCATGACCTAAGCCAAAGGCAGCCGCTTAACCAACTGAGCCACCCAGGCGTCCCCAATTCTGACTTTTAGATCTGATTCTCTGTGTTAGCCTACTTTGTTTCTACTTTCCCCATTACTCTAATCAAATGAACATCCTTTAAGTAAATGCAATCTTTTGATTTCTATTTCCACCTCCTTTTATTAAGGAAATAGTTATTCTGTATCTGATAAGTTCTTTTGCTTCGAAGACCTACTTGAAGAAACTTTGTCACACATTATGAAGCTTTATCTGTCTCAGAAGCATTTTACTGGAGAAAACAAGCAAAATGAAAAGTAACCTCCTTTGAGATGATTGCAATAAATACAAGTTTTAATTCAGAGATTTTCCTCTATATCCTAAAGTAATAGCATATGCAAATACATTACTAGATGGACTTTGAGACTTATAGATTTCTTCCCCATGTATGAACTTTTCTTTTGTTTTTCTGTGCTGCATTCTGAGATAATCTATAGCTTCAAAGATTCTGCAGAACATTAATCAGTTCTCTATCCATATCACACTCTTCTGCTATGTAAGTATTATTAACATTTTCCCTAAAGCAAACTCTCTCTAGTATTTTATGCAATGTGTGCATTCATGGGGAGGGTGATGATAAGTTGTCTGTGCTTAATAAGACATCTCGAACCAATTTCAAGAAACTCAGTAATAAATCTCAGTAATAATGGTCACTTAAGGTAAAGCCTTGGAGTCATACACAAGATTGATTTTAAACTAAACATTAGAAGAAAACAATGGTTCCCAAACTGTTTTAAATAATGACTAATAAATACTTACCAGGAAAAGCATCAAAAACAATTCTGTCTCCAGGAACAGACCCATTAGGAGGTGCCAAGATTTCAACCTTCTCAGGTGAACTAGCACACATCACCATTGCTTGAGATATTACCCCCCTCATCTTTGCAGGTTTCAGGTTACAAAGTAAAATCACCATCCGATTTTGCATCTGTGTGAAACGTAAATTGGTGATTAATGATATAAAGAGATTTAGATTATCATTATCATACCTAGAATTCATTAAGGTACATCTAATAGCTAAATATAAAATGTCTATTTTTGTCAATGTATATTTGTCTCTGTGTCCAAAATCTTTTATTGTTAAGAAGTTGTACATAAACCCTGAAAAAAAAATTCCACAAACTGAGAGTACATTATAGTTGAAGGAGCAGAGGCAAGACTTTTCAGTTAAATAAGTTTTAGACGAAACAGATTTGGTTTTGAATTTAGCTGCCATGTATTAGCGATGAGCTAATATAAAGTTGAATTGCTTTTCCTCACAAAATGAGGAAAATGATAGCAAATTTAAAAAGCCAAGTCTAGGATTAAACTGTAATATGTATGTAAAGCATTTAGCTTAGTGTTAGCATTAAAATAATGCAAAATCCTTACATATTTCGTCATTTCCAATACTATGCAAGATTCATTTCTTAGTTTAAAAATTACTCTTGGGATTCTATCAGACACATAGGTACGGAGTAGGAGGATCCTAAGCTTACATACTCCCATGGACACACCAATGAAATGAAACACCAATGAAACACCAATGAAACTACATCTATTACAATTAACTCTGAAATCGACCTCAAGACTGACAGAATAGATCATCCACAGCTAGAGAGAAGACAACATTGAAAAGGATAGGAGTGGAGACACAGTCAGGAATGCTGGCAAATAACCACAAACAAGAGGGATATTACAAACACAGGTGAGTGAGGGGGGTCAGATGGACCCAAACTGGGAAAATGAGTCTTCATAACCACCTGCTTTGAATATCACAGTACTTAACTCCAGAAGCTTTAAAAATAAACAGGGCTTAATTGGGAAAACCAGGGCGTGATAGTAAATCGAGTCTCCATACTGAAAGAGCCATCACTAGACATAGTGCAAAAGCACCAGTTTGAAAAGTGCTTGAGGTATATGTGAAGGAGATTTACAGACTAATTTTAGGATGAGCTAGAGAGACAGAGAGCTACATGAAATATCTCTGGGAAAGAAAGAAGTGCTAGAGGGCGTCATTTTTCTTGCCCTCCACCTCTTTGATGGCCTGAGGCTTGCAGGGGCTGATGCTATCCCTCTCTATCTAATTTACCGACACCCCATGCCCCTATCCCAGCATTCCCTGCAGCCAAATACCCCCAGTCTACCTGCATCAGGAAGTGCCCTTCCAAAGCAGATTCTACCACTCAAACACAGAAGGCAGGTAATTCATGTCATTCCAAAGTGACTACTGCCCTGGAAAGAAGAAGCAATAATCCTACACACCAGCATAACCACAATTCCTGCAAGAAGGCCTCTGTAGCCTGCTCAGGGAGCAAGCTTTATCCTTCATAATCATGTAGCTGTTGCAGAGGCTAACTGCAGACAGTTAAGATGAGTGCTGGCCCACCAGTGAGCTCAGAAGACCCTCAAAAGCACTAAAAGTAAACCCTACCCAGGGCAAGAACAGGCATCAAAGAAAGTCATTCAAGCCATAAGCACATTCTCAGCCAGAGCAATCTTGAAAAGAAGAAAACTGGAGGTATAATCCCAGATTTCAAGATACACTACAAAGCTGTAGTAATCAAAACAGTATGGTACTGACACAAAAACAGACACATAAATCAATGGAATAAAATAGAGTCCAGAAAATCTACGACAAAGGAGGCAAGAATATATAATGGAGAAAAGAGTTTTTTTCAACATTTGGTGCTGGGAAAATTCAAAAAAACGAAACTAGACCACCTTCTTAAACCATACACAAAAATAAACTCAAATGGATTAAAGACCTAACTCTAAGACCTGAAACCATAAAACTGGAGAAAACATAGGCAATAACTTCTTTGACACAGGCCATAGAAACATTTTTCTAGATAAGTCTCCTCAGGCAAGGGAAACAAAAACAAAATTAAACTACAGGGACTACACCAAAATAAAAAGCTTTTGTACAACAAAAGAAACCATCATCCAAACAAAAACTACTGAATGGGAGAAGACATTTGCAAATGATATATCCCATAAGGGATTAATATCCAAAATATATAAAGAACTTATACAATTTGACACCAAAAACCCCACAAACAATCCAATTAAAAATGGGCAGAGGGCCTGAATAGATACCAAAGAAGAGATACAGATGGCCAACAGATACATGAAAAACTGCTCACATCACTATTCATCAGGGAAATGCAAATCAAAACCACAATGAGATAGCACCTCACACCAAGAAGAACTGCTACTTCAAAAAGCCAAGAAAAGGTGTTGGCAAGCATGTGGAGAAAAAAGAACTCTCATGCAGTGTTGGTGGAAATATAAACCAGTGCAACCACTGTGAGAACCAGTATAGAGGTTCCTCAAAAAATTGAAAATAGAACTACCATATGATACAGTAATTCCCCCACTGGGTATTTACCCAAGGAAAATGAAAACCCTAATCAAAAACATATATGCACCTTTGCATTTGTTGCAGGATTATGTATAATAGCCAAGATATGGAAGCAATATGGAAGTACTCAGATAGATGAATGGATAAAGGGTATGTGTGTGTGTGTGCGTGCGCACACGCACGGAATTTATATAATGTGGAATATAGATATGATGGAATATTACTTGGCCACAAAAGAGAATGAAATCTCGCCATTTGAGACTATATGGATGGACCTAGAAGGTATTACATCAAGTGAAATATATCAAACAGAGAAAGACAATCCCATATGATTCACTTACATGTAGGATCTAAAACACAAAAGAAATAAACAACAGACTCTTAAATACAGAGAACAAACTTGTTGTCAGAAGGGAAGTAGATAGGAGGATGGGCAAAATAAGTGAAGGGGACTAAGAGGTACAAGCTTTCAGTTATAAAATAAATCAGTCATCATGGAGATGAAGAGTATAGCATAGGGAATATAGTCAATATTTTAGTATCTTTGCATGGTGACTACACTTACTGTGGTGAGCACTGAGTAATGCCAGAAATGCTAAAATCACTGAAACAACCATACACCTAAAATTAATATAACACTGCCAAGTCAAATATACCTCAACAACAAATATAAAAAAAAAACACTATTGATCATTTAACTATTCAAGCATTAACTACACTGCAATTAACATTTAGGGCTATTTCTACAATTTGTTATAGAAGTGAATAGAAATTTCTTCAATCTTCAAAAGCTGAAGTGTCTTAATTTTTATCCCCAATTAGCAAAACTAAGGAACAGCAGTTTTTCTATTATTTCAATAGGCTTAAAATAAAATGACATACAAGAGAACTATCACTGCAGGGGAAGGGAAAAGGCACATTCTAAATAAAAGATTGCTTTATAAACAAATATTATGGCAAATTTACCCCCAAATCCTATGATTAAAAATAATAATAGTAATAGTAATAATAGTAATAGTTAATAATAGGCCTAAGACTCAAATTCAAGAAGCCCCCTTTTCGGATGTCTTCATGAATAAGATCTTCTTCATACAAATAATTTTAAAATGTCACTTTGGGAAAAAACAGTTATAGCAAATATATATAAGAAAAAAACAAAAGGGTTAGCTATATGCAACTGTCAGGGCATCAGATGATACCCATGGCCCTTACCTTAGAAAAATGCACAAATCTACAGTGTAGTATGTAATCAGGGGCGGGGGGAGTGCTCCTGCTTTATAGAATCTTTCATACTACTGCCTTGATAGGTTAGATACAGATGTATATATAAATAGCTTTGCTTAAGGCTATGAATGACAGCTTTTGGAAGAGAAAAAATTGTCTGCAACTTATGGGAACAAAAAAGATGAAGCCCAAAGGAGAAGAAGTTTTTCCAATTTGAGCTGGCTCAAGATCAATTGGTTCTTTTCTCCAGGGCTTCTTATGAGCCAAACTTCATAAACAGTTATGAAGTAGTCCTGGGCCTACACAAGACCAATGTTACTGGGGGGAGGGGGGAAGCACACACAAATGAACCAAGAGTTTATTTTTATATAGATAGAAACTTCTTCACTAATCTCCTTATTTCCATTTTTCTCCCATCAACAGAGCAGCCAGATGATCCTACTAATATATGAGGCAGACCACATTTCTCCTTAGCTTAACAGTTTTCCAATGGCTTTCAACACACTCAGAATAAAAGCCACTCTTTACAATGATCTATAAGATCCTATGTTATTTGGCATCCTATCCTTATTTCTGATTTCATACTGCATGACATTCCCCCTTATATACTCTGCTATAATGACACTGCTTCCTGCTGTTCTTTGAACATGCCAGATAAGCATCTGACTTAGAACTGCCTGCAATACTCTTCTACCAGGAAGACATAGGACTTTTCTTCATTTTCTTAGACCTCTACTTAAATATCACTTTAATGATGCCTTCCCTACCACTTTACATAAAACATCATTGTAACTCCAAAAACTCCCAATTCTTTCTCTACTTTTCCTTTTAATAATTATCACTATTTAATATACCATATATCGTGATTTTCTGACTCCTACATAGGGTTGTGAGCTTCACAAAGGCAGGTATTTTTTTAAACAAATCTATCAATCATTTTAATTCACTGTTATATCCCTTGTGTAGAACAGTGCCTGCAGTGTCCAAAAAATACCTGCATCTGAAAGTATGAATGTATGTAGGGATTTATCCACATTCACAAAGCCAATAAGCAACAGAGCTGGCAATGAACAGAGAAGCACAACTATTTTACTGTTGAAGTCTACAGCCTTTGCAGTATTTCCAAAGCACCATGGGGCAGAAGAAAGAGACAGATAACTCAAATTACTGTAGATGTCCTGAAAAACCAAATTAAAATCATTACTGCCTAATTTTTTCCACTGTCACTGGAAATACACACATGTGTGTATCTATACACGCGTGCACGCACACACACACACACATTTTAAATACCTAAGTAACAACAAAATACAAAACATCCACTTTTTAAAAATAAAGAAATACCATTAAAAATTATAAGGTTAAGCTCCATGAGCCCCTCTCCTCTTTTTGCTTCAAGTATGAAAATACTTGAGTTATTTAAAAAAAAAAAAGACTTGTTCTTTTTTTACATTTTACATTGATGCTTTCTGGGTTTATATTAACAGTGATTCAAAAAATCAAGGAGTAATAAAATTCCATGACAGAATGATAATGATAAAAATATTTATATTGTATTACACATAAAATACCAAACTAAAAACATTTAAAAACTGAGAAAAAAGGGGTGTCTGGGTGGCTCAGTGGGTTAAAGCCTCTGCTTTCGGCTCAGGTCATGATCCCAGGGTCCTAGGATCGAGCCCCACATCGGGCTCTCAGCTCCACGGAGAGCCTGCTTCCTCCTCTCTCTCCCGCCTGCCTCTCTGCCTACTTGTAATCTCTGTGTGTCAAATAAATAAATAAAATCTTAAAAAAAAAAAAAAAACTGAGAAAAAATAATGCATCTTTCTTTTTCCTATCTTCATGAATTTGATCCTCACTTACAATGCTATTCCAAGTTTTGGGTAGTTTCATGTACTTTTTTAGTGAAATTTATTTTATTAAAATTAATCAATGAACTAATGAATATTGGCTTACGTTGTATGGTCACATAATACAAAATTATATGGAAAAACATTAAGAAAAAGTGACATGTATGGAAAGGTAATTTTAACTGTACAGATTACCTGTTCAAGAGGAACATGATTCACCAGGCCACTGACAACTGTTCTTGGGGCTGTTTCTCCAACATCTACTTCCTCCACATATAAAGAATCTGCATCAGGATGTTTTCTGGCAGTGATGATACAACCAACTCGAAGATCCAGACGAGAAACATCTACTGGCTTAGAGTCAATGCTTCCTGCTACTGACTGCTGTTTTTTCTCCTTTTTCTCTCCTAAAAAAATATTTATAAATGGTTTAACATCAGAAGTAGAACAAAAATAAAACAAACTATGGAAAACTCCCTAGTATTGATACTGATGAGCTTTAAAAGAAAGAATGTTTATCTCCTACCTTCACTTAAATAATAACAAAAGAATGAATTATTCAAGTCATAACATCTCGAACCTTATTTTGGCTGTTTCTGTTGAATAACTGTCTAAATCTCTAATTTAAAACAGAGTAGAAGTTGGTAAACTATGTTCATTCATTTATTTATTTATTTTTTTAAGGTAGAAGGAGAGTCTGAGGGAGTCGCGGGGAGACTTGAGGGAGTGATGAAGTGTTCTTTTTTTTTTTTTAAGATTTTATTTATTTATTTGACACGGAAAGAGAGATCACAAGCGGAAAGACAGGCAGAGAGAGAGAGGTAGGCAGGTTTCCCGCTGAACAGAGAGCCCGACGCGGGGCTCGATCCCAGGACCCTGAGATCATGACCTGAGCTGAAGGCAGAGCCTTTAACCCACTGAGCCACCCAGGTGCCCCCATTTACATTATTTTCTATGGATGCTTTTACACTGTGGCTGAGTAGTTATAACAATGACTTTAGAAAATCCTTTAAAATTTTTACTGTGACTCTTTAGAAAGGGAAAAATCCTTTATTTAGGAAGAACACCACAATCAGTACTAGCTAAGAGAATGAACTACAATCAAATACAATTTCACTGATAAAATGTTTCTCTCTTCAGTTAAACACACCAATAAGGAAATAATGAATTTCTCCATTTCTTGTATTTCTCAGAAGACTTTCTAGGGCTTTAGGTTTAGCCACAGCAACTATTTGAGCAGAAGAGAACATTTTATTCTGATTTCTTTTTTTTTTTTTTAAGATTTTATTTGAAAAAGAGCGAGCACGCACACAGAGCACTGGGGAGGAGCAGCGGGAGAAGCAGATGCTCTGCTGAGCCAAATGCGGGGTGATGTGGGGTTTGATTCCAGGACTGCGAAGTTGCAACCTGAGCCAAAGATTGATGCTTAATCAAATGAGCCGCCCAGGCACCTCTATTCTGATTATGTTTTTAAAATCCTCCTCTTATTTATATGTCAATAATCTAACTCTTATTAGCATTTTATTAATTTGGCCACTGAGTCGAAATGCAACCTGTAAAGAGTTCATATTCCGGGGCGCCCGGGTGGCTCAGTTGGTTAAGCGACTGCCTTCAGCTCAGGTCATGATCCTGGAGTCCCAGGATCAAGTCCCGAATTGGGCTCCCTGCTCAGCAGGGCATCTGCTTCTTCCTCTGAACCTCTCCCCTCTCATACTCTCTCTCTCACTCTCTAAGTAAATAAACAAAACCTTAAAAAAAAAAAAAGGAGTTCATATTCCTTCAGTTTACATCTAGCTTCTATAGGAGAAAAAAGTGTAAGTCAAAATAACTTATTTACCTGCAATCTACAGGATAGAGATAGCAGGCAGTTGTGGCTTAGAAGCACTCTTTTTCAACTAAATCTTTATTTAATCTTTGAACAACTATTTACTGAGATCTAAGGCACTGAAAATATCTTTTAAAGAAGATACGCATAATGAATATGTGACAAACATTACATAGACGAAAATATGTAGAAACACAGAGATGAATAATTCTGCCTGGAGTGGGGAAGAATGAGTTTGTGTAAGGACATTCACAATTTATACAAAGACGTTTTATAAAAGAATAGGTAGAGCTAGCTCAAAAATAACGGGTAATTTTTAATCTAATTAAATTTTTAAAAATTCCATTTTCCATGTAAAATAATAGCAAAGACTTTTTTAATGGTAAAAACCCAAATGATATAGAAAATACAAATTACTAGAATACACTAAAAATCTTAAATAAGTTACCTTTGAGTGATAATCTATGTATTTGATATAATGCAGTGTAACAGAACATCCATATTTCAACTTGTATTTTTAATTTTAATCTACTTCCCAGGCATTTGAAACAATTTTATCAGGAATCCACATTCCAGAGGTGACTGCAAATATCCAAATCTGTACCAAGAACTTAGTCATCATAAAAGACTTTAAAAACATTGCATTAAAAAATTAGTGATGCTCACATGTGATAGTCTAGAAAGCTTGTACAGTAACCATAGCCTCAGCATGAGCAGAATTTTGGAATCTGGCAATTCTAGCAGCCAAACACCAGTGGAACAGCCCTGTATTCCAGCACTGTCCAATATGGTAGCTGCCAAACACATACAGCTATTTACACTTAAATTTAAAATAAAAAACTCAGTTCCTTAGTCATACTAGATACATTATAAAATGTTCAGTAGCAATGTGTGACTACTGCCTACTATGTTCAATAATGCAATTACACAGCATTTCCATTATCACAGAAAAGTACCACCGAAGAGAGGCATTCTAGACATAGAGCTCCATTTGGTCTTGTGTGCTTCCTCCGTCCACAAGGAAGACTCTGTTGTCTCATTTGACTAGAAGATTGACTAATCCTCTTGTCACAAATGCAGTAGATCTTCCTTTGGGTATGAACTTTATCATACTTACAACAGGCTGTCTGTTTTGTGCCTACTTCTTAATAAATTTATAAAGTGAAAGAATTAGTTCGACTTACTTTCATTGTAACCATACCAACTAGTGATGTAGTTATGTAGAAGATGTACAACTCCTATCTACTTCTAAGAAAATTTACTGATATTTACTAAAAGGAACAGACAAGTGTTAGGTGCTAAATTGGCTTAGGTTAATTCACAAATTCCTCAGCCATTTTATATTTTCCAAAAACTCTTAAGTGAGTATAAGTGTAATAAGAGGTATGTGTAATGAATTATAAAAGCAATTTTTTTTAGATATACCTGGAAAAATAAAGTCTATAAAGAAGTAAAGTACACTAGGTAAAAAAGGAATCAGATTTATGATTAGAATAGCTTTAGCAGCAAGGTAAAGATAAATTAGAAAAGATGAGGCTTTAATATTAATTCAAAAAAGGTAGCACCTGACAAAATGGAGCCACAGAGCTGGGTTCTAGATATGTTTTGGTGGTCAGTTAGGTATGCAAATTGAGGGAGGACAACAGGGTAAGGTTAACTACAAGATTTCTGGTTTGGCTGTCTAAGCAGATGGTGATATACTTTCTACTCCAGATTTTATGAGTTCCTAAGATCTTTACACCCCCATGCCTTAGTTCAGACATTCTCCTTTGATTAGAATATCCCTTCCATATCATCACAACTAGTCCCAAGCTAGCTTTCTATGTGTGACTTCTTTAAAACTGAATATACACTAAACTTTAGTCATACTGAACTACATATGGGTCCTTACGCTTAATCTCTACTTTCAATGTTCTTAGTTATGTTAAAACATATTCTACCTCAAATACCACATTCTTACCCTATCAATCTGGTCAATCTTCACACATCCTTTAGGACCAGTTTCTATGTTCCAATATCCTACTGTTTATTCTTGTTCACAAAGGTTTCAACTTTCTTTTTGACACCACTATTATTACCAAAAATGTTGACGTCTGTTAAACCAGTCAAGAACCAAATAACCTTAAAGGTTAAAAATGCCTTTAAAAAAAAAATACCTTTCATTTCAATTTTCTCTTTCATCTTCTTTTCTTCTGCTCCTCTTCCTATCTGTTCTTTGGCACCAGAAGTCATAGTTGTTATTGGCCTAGGCTGTATCACATTTTCAGAAACTGTGGAATTAGCTTGCAGCAGAGTACCAGATGGAAATGGTACTTGTTTCACTGATACAAAAAATAAAATAAGTCACTATGAGTTCTTTTTAAAAGAAAAATTCACTGTATATAATTATAAGTCTCTACCCTCTGAGATTATAAAAAGGCTGCCAAGAAATTAGGTACATTTAACCATGATAAAAGTTAAATAAATAAATGATTCTCATTTAGTAACCGAGAAAATTATGGATAACAACAATAACCAATATTATAGACTATGTCCCACTTTTCAAAATGCTTTACATGAATTAATTCTTGTAATTCTCATAAATACCTTTACAGCAGTAAGTTTTATTCACATCTCCATTTACAGATGATCAACATGAGCCACAAAGAACTTAAAAAACTGGCCCATCACACACACAGTGAGTAGGAAAATAAGAATTTATACTCGGGTAGTCTGTCTCCAGAGACTATCCTCTCACAGTTTGGCAAGTTGGCATGTTTTCACTCGGGTTTTCTTTTATATTGAACAATCAACTGGAAAGTGTTTTAATAATAGTCATTTCAATATAAGAATTAATGGAGAGATGTGTCCATAATTTTATTTCAAAAAACAACTTTTTAAGGAAGAAAATTCCTTCAGCAATGTTAAAAACTCTCGTAGCCTAGTGAATATGGAAAAATAAAACCTCATGAGGGATTCTGATGTGGCTTAAATTCTGGCCAATATTCAGACCACTTTTTGAGGTATTTTTAAATTCTCTGGAGGCTCTTGCTTCTTTCAGTAATGTGACACTCTATCTACCCTTATTTAATGTTTCACCATTTAACAGAATGAAATACATTAATTCAAACTGTTGAACTGCTTTAGCATTTCATTAATAAGATCAGAATTTAAAATGTTCCAAGGCAATCTTTTAGAACTGGTAATATGGAAAGCAGTTTTATATTGTTAATATTTTAACTGCTTATTTAATTCTGTACCTGTATTCTAAATCTCCTTGCCTTGGAAAAGATCAGATTTTCCACTGACAAGCAAAGTTCTCTTCAGTCGACAGCAGTAAGCACGCATTATGCTGATTTTTCCTTACTTTTGTTTAGCTCACTAAGGGTAGAGCTCCTACTATAGCATTCAAAATAATTCACTCACTGGCAGGATAATTCTAAAGAAAGTAGTAAGAGAGACTTTCCCTATACTTGGGCTTCCTTAACTCACCTACGAAGGATTTTGTTCTATACAACCAAATGCCTTTCTGTACGGTACTTTGAAACTGTAATAGAGCTATTATTAAAACTGTTTTAAAATGATGTAAATTTATCCACCTTTAAATAATTCAATAAAATTTAAAATTTTATTTGCAACATTAATAATTGAAATGATAATTACCTGCTGAGTTGATTAACTTAAATATTATTTCAGGCAAATTACTTTATCTCTGTAAGCTTCAATTTCCTCATGTATAAAACAAGGACACGTGTACACATAAAATTTTAAGGATAAAATACATAATGTACGTGAAGCACTTGGCACACAGTGCCTGGCATATAGTAAAACGTAATAAATGTCAGCTATATATTACTACAATTTATTTCCAATAACTATTTAATAGGGAACAGTGATGATCAAGTTGAAGTATGTAGCACAGAGATTAAAAAGCATAGTTGTTTTTTTTAAATTCAAGTGTACTGAACATATAGCTGTATTAGTTTCAGGCATACAAAAGGGTTTCCCTCATAAGGTAAGAATATACAATAGAAAAAAGACAGTCTTCATTTGGGAAAAGTGGACAGCTACATGCAAAAGAATGAAACTGGGGCATTTCCTTCACAACACATAAAAGTAAACTTAAAATGGATTAAAGGCCTAAATGTGAGACCTGAAATCATAAAATTCCTAGAAGAAAATGCAGTAATTTGACATCAGCTGGAGCAATATTTTTCGAAGTATATCTCCTGTGGCAAGGGAAACAAAAACAAAACTAAACTACTAGGACTACACCAGAATAAAAAGCTTTTGCACAGCAAAGGAAACCATCGACAAAATAAAAAGGCAACCAACTGAATGAAAGAAGGTATTTCCAAATGATAAATCTGTTTAGTGCTTAATATCCAAAATATATACAGAACTTTTACAAATTCAACACCAAAAATTATCATCATCATCATCATCATCCTATGAAATTGGGCACAGGACCTGAACATTTTTTCAAAGTCACAGAGATACCAAAAAACACAGGGAAACATGCTCAACATCACTAAAAGCACAGGCGGTTGCACCCCACATCTGCACTTTTTGCACGAGCTCAGGAAAGATCATTTGCCTTTCCTAAGTCTCCATTTTCTCTTCTGTAAAGGAGAATGATTGCATGAGAAGAGCTATTGTGAGGATAAAATGAAAAATCAAGCATAATACCTAACTTAACAATTAATGATACAATAATTATTATAAATCAAAACAACTTATCATTTCTACATTTAATTACCTCCATTTTGAATTTCTGCCTGAATTAGCTCTTGTTTCAATTCTTCAATTTCTTTCTTTAATTTAGCATTTTCAACTCGAAGTTTCTTCTCTTCTCTCAAAGTTGCCTGCAAAACTAGGATTAAGAAAATCCAGGTAAGATACAGATATGTTTTCTAAAAGGCTTCTTATGAATATTACCTGACTTAAGAGCACAACAGTATAGGGGAGGAGTCAAGATGGAGGAGAAGTAGCAGCTGAGACGACATCAGGTAGCAGGAGATCAGCTAGATAGCTTATCAAACCATTGCAAACACCTATAAATCCAACAGGATATCGAAGAGAAGAAAACAGCAATTCTAGAAACAGAAAATCGACCACTTTCTGAAAGGTAGGACCTGCAGAGAAGTGAGTCTGAAGCGACGGGATGATAGACCGCGGGGTGGGGGGTGGGGGGGGGGCGGCTCCTGGTAAGCGGTGGAGCAGCGGAGCACTAAATCGGGACTTTTTAAGTCTGCTCCACGGAGGGACATCGCTCCAGAGGCTAAACCGAAGTGAAGCCCACGCAGGGTCAGTGTGGCTCCAGGTCCCGCAGGGTCACAGAAGAATCGGGGGTGTCTGAGTGTCACAGAGCTCGCAGGTATCGGAGCGGGGAAGCCGGCTACAGCGACAAAGCCGAGGAGTGAGCACTCAGCTCGGGGTTACCTTGAACCGGTCGCAGGCTGGGTGAGCTCGGAGCGCGGACAGAGGCCACGGAGACGGAAGCAATTGAGCGCTTTTCTCCAAGGGCGACAAGAGGCCATGGAGATGGGAGCAATTGGGTGCTTTTCTCTGAGGGCACACTGAGGGGTGTGACCCTGAGCTCTCAGCTCTGGCTCCTCTGGGCCGGAGATCGGGAGACCACCATTATCATTCCCACCCTCCGGAACTCTACCGGAAGCATTCAGGGAACAAAAGCTCCCTAAAGCGAAACGAGCGGATTACTTAGCCTGGCTCCTGATAAGGGCGGGACAATTCCGCTTCGGGCAAAGACACTTGAGAATCACTACAACAGGCCCCTCCCCCAGAAGATCAACAAGAAACCAAGCCAAGACCAAGTTCACTTACCAAGGAGAACACGGAATTCCAGAGGAGAAAGCAAAGCAAAGAATTCATGGCTTTCTCCCCATGATTCCTTAGTCTTGCATTTAATATTTTTTTATTTTTTCTTCTACTAAATTATTTTTTTAACTTTTACCCTTTCCTCTTCTAACTTTTTTTTAACTAGTTTATCTTAACAATACCTTACCAAAAAAAAAAATAATCTTTTTTTGAACCTTCATTATTATAGTCACATTTTATCCTCCATTGTATCTAACTATATTTTTTGTATATACATATATTTTCTTTTTTAAATATTTTGTCCTTATTTGTTTGCTTTTCTTTTTTTTTTTTTTCTTGTTTATCCCTTCACCCTCTCACGATTTGGGGTCTCTTCTGATTTGGTTAAAGCACATTTCCCTGCAGTCTTTGCCACCCTTTTAACATTTTATTTGCTCCTTTATATATTCTTATTTGGACAAAATGACAAGGCGGAAAAACCACAAAAAGAATAAGAGGCAGTATCGAAGGCTAGGGACCTAATCAATACGGGCATTGGTAATATGACAGATCTAGAGTTCTGAATGACGATTCTCAAGGCTCTAGCCGGGCTCGAAAAAGGCATGGAAGATATTAGAGAAACCCTCTCCGGAGAGATAAAAGCCCTTTCTGGAGAAATAAAGGAACTAAAATCTAACCAAATTGAAATTTAAAAAGCTATTAATGAGGTGCAATAAAAAATGGAAGCTCTTACTGCTTGGATAAATAAGGCAGAAGAGAGAATTAGTGACACAGAAGACCAAATGACAGAGAATAAACAGGCTGAGCAAAAGAGAGACAAACAAATACTGGACCACGAGGAGAGAATTTGAGAGATAAGTGACACCGTAAGATGACACAACATTAGAGTAATTGGGATTCCAGAAGAAGAAAAGAGAGAGGGGAGCAGAAGGTATATTGGAGAGAATTATTTTAGAGAATTTCCCTAATATGGTAAAGGGAACAAACATCAAAATCCAGGAGATGCAAAGAACGCCCCTCAAAATCAACAAGAATAGGTCCACACCCCGTCACCTGATTGTAAAATTTACAAGTCTTAGCGACAAAGAGAAAATCCTGAAAGCAGCCCAGGACAAGAAGTCTGTAACAAACAAGGGTAAAAACATTAGAGTGGCAGCAGACTTATCCACAGAGACCTGGCAGGCCAGAAAGAACTGGCATGATATATTCAGAGTACAAAACGAGAAAAACATGCAGCCAAGAATACTATATCCGGCTAGGCTATCACTGAAAACAGAAGAGAGATAAAAAGCTTCCAGGACAAACTGAAAGAATTTGCAAACACCAAACCAGCTCTACAGGAAATACTGAAAGGGGTCCTCTAAGCAAAGAGAGAGCCTAAAAGTAGTAGATCAGAAAGGAACAGAGACAATATACAGTTAACAGTCACCTTACAGGCAATACAATAGCACTAAATTCATATCTCTCAATAATTACCCTGAATGTTAATGGACTAAATGCCCCAATCAAAAGACACAGGGTATCAGAGAGGATAAAAAAACAAAACCCATCAATGTGCTGCCTACAAGAAACTCATTTTAGACCCGAAGACGCCCCCAGATTTAAAGTGAGGGGGTGGAAAACAATGTACCATGCTAATGGACATCAGAAGAAAGCTGGGGTGGCAATCCTTATATCAGATCAATTAGATTTTAAGCCAAAGACTATAATAAGAGATGAGGAAGGACACTATATCATACTCAAAGGGTGTGTCCAACAAGAAGACCTAACAATTTTAAATATTTATGCCTCTAACATGGGAGAAGCCAACTATATAAACCAATTAATAACAAAATCAAAGAAACACATTGACAATAATACAATAATAGTAAGGGACTTTAACACTCCCCTCACTGAAATGGACAGATCATCCAAGCAAAAGTTCAACAAGGAAATCAAGGCCTTACATAACACACTGGACCAGATGGACATCACAGATATATTCAGAACATTCCATCCCACAGCAACAGAATACACATTCTTCTCTAGTGCACATGGAACATTCTCCAGAATAGACCACATCTTGGGTCATAAATCAGGTCTCAACCGGTATCAAAAGATTGGGATCATTCCCTGCATATTTTCAGACCACAATGCTCTGAAGCTAGAACTCAATCACAAGAGGAAATTTGGAAAGAACCCAAATACATGGAGATTAAACAGCATCCTTCTAAAAAATGAATGGGTCAACAGGAAATTAAAGAAGAATTGAAAAAATTCATGGAAACAAATGATAATGAAAACACAACAGTTCAAAATCTGTGGGACACCACAAAGGCAGTCCTGAGAGGAAAATATATAGCGGTACAAGCCTTTCTCAAGAAACAAGAAAGGTCTCAAGTACACACTAACCCTAGACCTAAAGGAGCTGGAGAAAGAACAAGAAAGAAAGCCTAAACCCAGCAGGAGAAGAGAAATCATAGAGATCAGAGCAGAAATCAATGAAATAGAAACTAAAAAAACAATAGAACAAATCAATGAAACTAGGAGTTGGTTCTTTGAAAGAATTAATAAGATTGATAAACCCCTGGCCAGACTTATCAAAATGAAAAGAGAAAGGACCCAAATAAATAAAATCATGAATGAAAGAGGCGAGATCACAACCAACACCAAAGAAATACAAACAATTATAAGAACATACTATGAGCAACTCTACGCCAACAAATTTGACAATCTGGAAGAAATGGATACATTTCTAGAAATATATAAACTACCACAACTGAACCAGGAAGAAATAGAAAACCTGAACAGACCCATAACCAGTAAGGAGATTTAAAAAGTCATCAAAAATATCCAGACAAACAAAAGCCCAGGGCCAGACGGCTTCCCAGGGGAGTTCTACCAAACATTTAAAGAATTAATTCCTATTCTCCTGAAACTGTTCCAAAAAATAGAAATGGAAGGAAAACTTCCAAACTCATTTTATGAGGCCAGCATCACCTTGATCCCAAAACCAGACAAGGATCCCACCAAAAAAAGAGAATTACAGACCAATATCCTTGATGAACACAGATGCAAAAATTCTCACCAAAATACTAACCAATAGGATCCAACAGTACATTAAAAGGATTTTTCACCACGACCAATTGGGATTTATTCCAGGGCTGCAAGGTTGGTTCAACATCCACAAATCAATCAATGTGATACAATACATTAATAAAAGAAAGAACAAGAACCATATGATACTCTCAATAGATGCTGAAAAAGCATTTGACAAAGTGCAGCATCCCTTCCTGATTAAAACTCTTCAAAATGTAGGGATAGGGGGCACGTACCTCAATATTATCAAAGCCACCTATGAAAAACCCACTGCAAATATCATTCTCAATGGAGAAAAATTGAAAGCTTTTCCGCTAAGGTCAGGAAGACGGCAGGGATGTCCATTATCACCACTGCTATTCAACATAGTACTAGAAGTCCTAGCCTCAGCAATCAGACAACAAAAAGAAATTAAAGGCATCCAAATCGGCAAAGAAGAAGTCAAACTCTCACTTTTTGCAGATGATATGATACTATATGTGGAAAACCCAAAGCCTCCACTCCAAAACTGCTAAAATGTACAGGAATTCAGTAAAGTGTCAGGATAGAAAGAATGCACAGAAATCAGTTGCATTTCTCTACACCAACAAGACAGAAGAAAGAGAAATTAAGGAGTCAATCCCACTTACAATTGCACCCAAAACCATAAGATACCTAGGAGTACACATAACCAAAGAGGCAAAGCATCTATACTCAGAAAACTATAAAGTACTCATAAAAGAAATTGAGGAAGACACAAAGAAATGATAAAATGTTCCATGCTCATGGATTGATTGGAAGAACAAATATTGTGAAAATGTCTCTTCTACCCAAAGCACTCTACACATTTAATGCAATCCCTACCAAAATCCCATCCATTTTTTGCAAAGAAATAGAACAAATAATCTTAAAATTTATATGGAACCAGAAAAGACCTCGAATAGCCAAAGGAAAAAGAAAGCCAAAGTTGGTCGCATCACAATTCCAGACTTCAAGCTCTATTACAAAGCTGTCATCATCAAGACAGTATGGTACTGGCACAAAAACAGACACATAGATCAATGGAACAGAATAGAGAGCCCAGAAATAGACCCTCAACTCTATGGTCCACTAATCTTCGACAAAGCAGGAAGGAATGTCCAATGGAAAAAAGACAGCCTCTTCAACAAATGGTGCTGGGAAAATTGGACAGCCACATGCAGAAAAATGAAATTGGACCACTTCTTTACACCACACATGAAAATAGACTCAAAATGGATGAAGGACTTCAATATGAGAAAGGAATCCATCAAAATCCTTGAGAACATAGGCAGCAACCTCTTCGACCTCAGCCGCAGCAACTTCTTCCTAGGAACATCGCCAAAGGCAACAGAAGCAAGGGTAAAAATGAGCTATTGGGATTTCATCAATATCAAAAGCTTTTGCACAGCAAAGGAAATAGTTAACAAAACCAAAAGACAACTGACAGAATGGGAGAAGATATTTGCAAACAACATATCAGATAAAGGGCTAGTATCCAAAATCTATAAAGAGCTTAGCAAACTCAACATCCAAAAATCAAATAATCCAATCAGTAAATGGGCAGAGGACATGAACAGACATTTCTGCAAAGAAGACATCCAGATGGCCAACAAATACATGAAAAAATGCTCCACATCTCTCGGCATCAGGGAAATACCAATCAAAACCACAATGAGATACCACCTCACACCAGTCAAAATGGCTAAAATTAACAAGTCAGGAAATGACAGATGCTGGCGAGGATGCGCAGAAAGGGGAACCCTCCTACACCGCTGGTGGGAATGCAAGCTGGTGCAACATCTCTGGAAAATAGTGTGGAAGTTCCTCAAAACACTGAAAATAGAGCTACCCTATGACCCAGCGATTGCACTACTGGGTATATATCCTAAAGATACAAATGTGGTGCTACGAAGGGGCACGTGCACCTGAATGTTTATAGCAGCAATGTCCACAATAGCCAAACTATGGAAAGAACCTAGATGTCCATCAACAGATGAATGGATAAAGAATATGTGGTATATATACACAATGGAATACTATGCAGCCATCAAAAGAAATGAAATCTTGCCATTTGTGATGACGTGGATGAAACTAGAGGGTATTATGCTTAGCGAAGTGAGTCAGTCGGAGAAAGACAACTATCATATGATCTCCCTGATCTGAGGAAGTGGAGATGCAACTAGGGGGGTTTGGGGGGTAGGAAAAGAAAAAATGAAGGAAGGTGTGATTGGGAGGGAGACAAACCATAAAAGACTCAATCTCAAAAAAACAGACTGAGGGTTGCTGGGGGTTGTGGGGGAGGGAGAGGGTGGTGGGGATATGGACATTGGGGAGGGTATGTGCTTGATGAGTGCTGTGAAATGTGTAAACCTGGCGAGTCACAGACCTGTACCCCTGGGGATAAAAACACATTATATGTTTATTTAAAAATTAAAAAAAAAAAAAAGAGCACAGTAGTATAAACATTACTAGGATAATAATACCAATAACCAAATGTTTGTCAACTTCTTTATTATTAGTTTAATATTTATTAGAATAACATGATAATTAAAATAGAGAAAAAGCAAGAAAATCTGTGAAATAATGGAACAGAAAAGTTTTGTTTATGAATTATTTCCTAGCTTCCATAAAGATGCTAATCACAACTTAAGAACTGGACTCAAAGTGTCAACAATAGATATACTACCGAAATAAGGCAAGTATTAGACACATTATTATTTTTTTAAAGCTGGAGATCTAATGATAGGCAATCATAAAAGAAACTATTCTCATTTCTTTCTTTTTAATCATTACCTTGTAAAAGTACCTGAATAATCTTTTAGTCTTTATGTCTCAAACATTGAGCTAGCTAAACATTCAATGAGTGAAATAGCTTCAAAGATTCCCCTCAAGATATAATATATGTGTTAAAGGTGAGAAATAGGGTATACAAAAGAATAAAAGAATAGCAATGACTTTCAGTGGGGCTGGTACTACTCTCTAAGTAGGATTTTTAAAATCTGTGGAGATATTTTTGGTTGTCACAAATAATAGGAGTCATTGTGGGCATTTACTGGGCAGGAATCAGGAATGCCAGATGTCCTAAAACATGTTAGATATACCTATGAAATGAAGAGCTGTCTCACATTCTGCAGAATTTTCCTCTAACCCACTGCACATTTGTATAGGTGAAAAACCAGTTCATTTTTTGAGCCTCAACCCTATTTTTTATATATAAACACAAAATATTCTTAAACATTTTCATTACACCCTGAATTTTCTATAAATCAAGTATCTTATAAATCAAGAGTAGATTGTACTGTTTTGTTCACAGCTTTCCCTAAAGAATTATTCATCATTCTGAGTAAATAAAAAACACAACTGAAATCTGTTTCTGGTATCAGAGTTGCCTACACAAAGGCAGACTAAATACACACTCATACCAATTAGCATTGTATCTATTGCATTCCTGGTGATTCCATGAATAGGAACCATACAGCATAGGACTCTCTCATATGTCTGGTAGGACAGTCCTGTCTAAGTATTTATTCACTAAAATACACATTTTTATTATTGCTAAAATTTATATTACATTCTTTTTAATTTTCTTCTATCTTCCATACAGGGTTATTATATGCTTTGATATTATATGTATAGGTAGGTTATTGTACCTAAGAACTATTTTCTTTACAGGGTATTAAGAGATTTTTACAAAATGTCTATTGTAACTAGGAACAAGGGACTGAGAACCTCCCATGACAGGATACCAAAAAATAACGATAAAGGTGAAAAATAAATATGCAATAAGTGTAGAAGGGTTCCTCTTTTTTTTTTTTTTTTGATTAGCAAAATTGAAATGTTAGTCAAGCTAGTAGTCACCCGTAGGAGAAAAAATTTACACAGAAACACTGATCATCTCTAATCTTTCTTTAACTTACTAATGGAAAAAACTATTAAAAATTTTAAGAAAAATAACAAGAAATCCTTTAAGAATTTTAAGAAAAATATTTATAAAACATTATAAAAAGGAAATAATTAAAATATTTTAAAATTAAGAAAAAAGAATTGAAGAAAAAATATTTTGAAGAGTAAAACTATGATTCTGTAACCAGTCTTATGCAGCAAAGAAAAGCATTTACTTCTATTAGTTATTCTAAAAGACTTGGGAATTTTCATTATGCCATTAACACTGGTTATTGAGAAATAAAAAATATATTTAAACAAATAAAAATTAATCTAAATCCTAAATGCAGAAATTCAGATTTGATATTTTTGTATATATCATAGCAATTTCTAAGTAAAACTTAAAGACATATTGGAAAAAATGTAAAAATTATGTCAGAAAATGCTTTAGTAGAGGTTAATATAAGTATATATTCTTATAGAGGACATAAATTTGAATTCATATTTGATTTTACTCAATTTTCTTCATTTTAATCTTTAATTCTATAGGAACGTATTTTAAACATTAATTTTCCTTTAACACTCTTAAAATAATATTGTTTTCTCTATATTACATTCACTAGATACCAATTCTCATTTATCTCAATTCCAGAATATTATTTCACCCAAAATTAAAATATTAAAGGAATCTAAAAGTTATCATCAAGATGATGAAGTATATATATGGGGTAAACACAGTTTTTGTGCTCTTGTCCAAATAGGAATTCATTTTAGGTATCTCCTCCAAAAATGTAAAATCTCTTACTTGCTTTCTCCTTAAGAAGAGCAACTTGCTGCTTTAAATATTCAATAATTTGATCTGCTTCTGCACCCTTCTGTTCCAGTCTCTTCAGAACAGCACCATTAGCTGCCATTTTTGCCAAGAAACAGCAGAAAATCCTAAGTGAAAAAATAAAAGTGGTAAATTATGCCACAGAGGGAAGAAATTTATTGTATACAACACTATGAGCAAGCACTTTAAAGGAAAAATATCTTCTACTCTAAGAAATCAATATACCAGGAAAACAGTTTTCCCTATATAGAGCAACAAACCAAATGGCAGAAATGTTAACTAATTTCTCAATGTTTGAAAGAGGCAATCAATTTTTTTTCCCTACATGCAAAAAAGATGCTATTTAACCACACTTTAGGTTGGAAAGTTTTAAAGAAGCTTTAAAATACGGCAGAGTATTATGACGCAAAGCAAGAACACTAAGAGAAAAGAGTAACAATAACCTTCAGTAAGCTATAACTGAGTGCCACCCCTGCGTTCCAAAGTTAAGAAGTGCTGAATTCCTTCTTTTAATGCTATTTCTTGTACACTGAGTATATCTACTGTTTATTTAACTATGTACAATTTTAAGGAGAAGCATGTGAATTGAGAAAGAAAATTAAAAGATTAACAATTAGGAATATATAAATATTAATGACATGCCTACTCAGAAATAACATCAGCATATATACTGTGGTTCTTAAAACAGAAAATTATTATAATTTTAATTTTATAATAATTCATAGAGATTAGAAAACATCCTGTCAGTGTGCAGAAAAATGTATATAAGCAACATTCTGAGATTAACTCATAATGTTGAAGTTTAAACTGCTGAATATTAAGACAAATAGTCAAAACTGACAAAAGACAAGATTAATCATTAATACTATGACAAACTTTTTTTACCTGATTAATTTCAATTTATAATATAAAGCATAACAATGACATAAGCATTGCTGAAGCAATTCTGATTTTAAACAAGTGATGCACATTAAAATGGTGAAATTTTTTGATAAAGGAAAAAATTGGCTAAAATGAATATAAGATTGTTTGAAAATTTAATATTATACAATATCCATCCTATATAAAGAACATTCTGGGGATGCCTGTGTGGCTCAGCGGGTTAAGCATCTGCCTTCAGCTCAGGTCATGATCCCAGAGTCCTGGGATGGAGCCCCACATCGGGCTCGCTACTCAGAAGTCTGGTTCTCCCTCTTCCCTTCCTCCTGCTCATGCTCTTTCTCTCTCTCTCTCTCTGACAAATAAATAAAATCTTAAAAAAAAATAAAACCATTCTGAAATGTTTACTTTTTTATAAAAAGAGAACCAATTTTCAAAACACTTTATGCTAAAGTTGACAATTTATAATATAGAACAACCAAAAAAATAAAAACCTGATAAAAATAAAGTTGCTAGTAAGTGAAGAAAGTATAAATGAGGTTAATCTGAAAGTCACAGTAAACTGTTCATTTTCTACAGACTATTATTTAACAGTTAAAAAAATAAAGAGCAAAAAATAAAGAGGTACAAAAATTGAAAATAAAGATATCAACTTCAAATTCAGCCAATTTTTGCCAACATGAACACAAAATAGTCTGTTGTTGTTCCTCAAATGTTTTAGAATTTTAGAGAAAAGTACAAATGAACAGATGAAAGAGTTAAAGTTTAAAAAAAAAAAAAAAAAGCTATGTTCTCCTGGACTTTTAACCTCCTCCTTACAGCACTGTTTTAGTTTAATGTCTTTCTATTTTAGTCTAACATAATCAAATATATTCAATAGATGAAAATAGCTATCCCAAGAAAAGTAATGAGTATTTGATTTACCATAATTTGTTAGCTTTTACTTTTGTAGCAAAGAAAAATTTGATGAGCTAATACTCAAATAAATGTGACCTTAGTGATACACTTTAGAAAAATCCCTAGTCAACTAATAGCTGATAAGAAACAAGTAGATTTAAGTATAAAATAGCTGTCATGAATTTGCCAACAGGTACAAAAATTATCTCACAAATATAAGTAGAACATGGAATTCATGTGCTGACTCACACAAAAACAGTTTCAAAACTAAGTCTAACAATAATCTGCAAAACAGAGCTCATAATTCCTGGGCTAAGAGAAAAAAAAGAGGGGCACCTGGGTGGCTCAGTCTTGATCCCAGGGTCCTGGGATCAAACCAGGCATCCAGCTCCTTGCTCAGCGGGAAGCTGCTTCTCTCTCTCCCATTCCCTCTGCTTGTGTTCCCTCTCTCACTCAATCTCTCTGCCAAATAAATAAAATCTTAAAAAAAAGGGGGGGGGAGATGTACTTTTACTGAGCTGATTAATTTATTAACTATTTGCAAAATACAGTTACAAAAGTGAGTTAAATAAAATATGACTTTTGTAATACGTATTGAAGCACAGGCATAAGTTAAATAAGAGTGTTTCAAAACATAAACACAAATGAGCTGAATACATCAAACACACACATAGAGCCATTAAGAGGAAACAACAAGATAAAAGGAAATGATAATACTTTGAATGATACTGATAAAAAATACATACCTCTATATTTTATATACTTGCTTATAACTCTATAAATACTTGCCTAGATTAAGGTCTAGTTTTAAATTGTAAAATAAAACTAGGACTGAGAATTGTATATCACTTGAAATGTTCAGTAAAAATGGATTCATTTTTAACCAAATAACTGTATAAAATAAAACATGAAAAATAAAGTGGAAACATGTCAGTAACAAAGGGAAATATTATTGAAAAACAAATTTAGGCCATGAAGTCTTTTTTTTTTTTTTTTAAGATGTTATTTACTTATTTTAGAGATAGAAAGAAAGTACACAATCTGGGGCGGAGGAGCAGGGGAGAAAGACAGACTCTGTGCTAAGTGCAGAGCTGGACATGTGGCTTAATATCACAACCCTTAGATCATTACCAGAAACTAAATAAAGAGTCCAATGTGTAACTGAGACATCCAGGCACCCCATAGGCCATGAAGTCTTAAAATTGTTGAGAACAGGGAGACAGGAGGGTGATCCTAACAAACCACTGATACACAAAATAATTATGGATGACAGAAGTCATCTCAAATTTTTTGATAGGTATTAGTGGGTAATAGTAATATCTAGTGTTCACTTTGTCTTTAGTATCTCCCAGGTTCACAATACTAAGGTTCACTTCACAATATTAAGTTATTTAATTATCACAACACCATGAGGTACATATTATTATTACTCCTCCTTATTTAGAACATTAAGAACTTATTACAAGAGTAATGAGATTAAAGTAATTCAATAAAAAGAACATGGACTTGGAAATCACAATACCTTGAATCAAATCCTACCTTTGCCCCTTAACAACTTACCTAACCTCTCTGAGCCTCAGTTTCCTCATTTGTAAAATGGAGATAATTTTATGTGTTTCATAGCATTGATATATTGCAAAATGAGACACCATAAATAATACTCAAGATATCTGGCACATAGCTAAAAAATGTCAGGCACTGAGCACAATTTTGGGAACACAACAAAGGATATATGTACAATCCCCACCTTCAAAAAGCTCACAGTAGTGTAGGTTACCTATGGGCATGATATTTTTTAGATCCTTAGGTATGACTTTTATATTTTCTTAAAGGTTAAAAACAACAAATAATAAAAATACAAATTATAGAGACATATTAAAATATATTTAGGTAATTTTGCTAAGCCACACCTTAATTTCTTTTTTGAATGGTATACAGTCTATAGCGGTGATAAATAATATATTTATATTAATTCTAAATTTTGTGTTTATAATAGTGTATAAAATATATCCAAGGACTCCTGTCCAAGGGAATACAATAAGACAACAGCCAACTAACTGAAACTCTGCACTTTTCCCTATGAATAGATACTGTCATCATAATTACAGAAACTCTACAGGTAACAGACTTAAGATTATTTAAACAACTGGCATACAAAGAAGGAACACTCCACGGCATCCAGCAGATCTCCCTCTCAATGCCTTGTGAAAGTCTTCCAAGGACCAATATTAACAGTTCCCAGCTCTAGCTCAGAAGGCAAACCAATCTAGCATGAGCTATACATACCATTTCGCCAAAGGCAAACAAGAATACAAAGAGAAAAACCGTTCTATGAAAATGATGTAAATTATTCTGGTTTAAGGAAAAGAAAATAAGAATAAAAATTCACTAAATACTCTCTACTCAATTTTGCTGCAAATCTAAACCTGCTCTAAAAAATAGTCTTGAAAAAAATCAGTCAACCACAAACTAGAGTGTATGAATTTAAAAACCTGAAAATACTCTACATCCTAATTACTTATAACAAAGTCCTTATTTGGTTATGCAATAAATAACAATTTTCCAACAATTATAATATATGTAATGTAGTGATAGGTTACCTGTAATTACCTTAACTGCCACAATATCAGTAATACCACTATAAAGGAAGCCTCAATAAAAGAAGAGAGGAAATATTTTTCGATAGCACAGTCATTTTTGTGGTAACAATCAAGTTTTCTTGACAAAATAAAACTTAGGATGATTATAAAACACACTAGCTGTTAACCAGCGTCTACTTTTTCTCTACTCCTAGATAATTGGTTATCTTGGCAATATTATTCATGATGTCAAAATTAACATGCCTTTTGATATTCAGGATTAGCTTCTAGTCAGGTCTTTATGTTGACACAACTTTTCTCAAATGTCAAGAGCTATTTATTGTTTTTAGAATTAGAAGCTCTGGAAATAGGTTTTCTAGTACTTGTTAACTGCCTTTAAACTTTCAAAAATATAAATAGTATGCATAAGTTTATGTGCATATTTTCTAGCAATATGCAGATATTAATCACTAGCACCAGCAGAAGAGCATTTTTTTTTCTTTCTTAAAGTATTTACAGCCAACAAATCTTGGTTGAATCACATACTTAATAGGCTGTGTGACTTTGGTAAAGTTCCTTCTCTGTGCTTCATTTTCTTAATTATAAAATGAGGATAGTTTCACTTCCTACTTCTTCAGCACTTTCTTTTAAGACTTTTTTCTTGACTTGTCCCTTTAATGCTTATATTTTCAGAGTTTGGTCCAAATCTCTAGTCTCTTCTAGGGATTACAAACTATCACCACAGAGATCAGGGATGCCTTTGTGTTCCAGGGTTACCAATGTTTGAAACAGCTGAAGGTGAATGCTTTAAGCAAGACTGCACAACTCCCTGTTGTCTGCCATTTAGGCTACCTGCCAGGTCCCTATAAAAAAACTTAAGTTCATGACCCAATTTTACTTATATTTCCTGATTTTGAGCCATGTGCTGGGGTTATAGTAAAGAGCAAAATTTAACATGTTATTTGTACTCACTAAGCTTTCAGATAAATGAGGGAAACACAGTAAATTGGGAAAAAAAATTTAAATGAGGTTATGTTTAGGGTAACAGTACTAGTGTAGTAACAATTTAAAGCTTAAAGCTCAGACAAATCTTAAACCATTCAACCTAGTGCTCATTTCATGATTGTGTGCCAACTGCTCCATAGTGATTTTCTATTTTATATTGAGTATCTATTGAATTTCATAACTTTTAAGTTCCCCTAGTTCCCTCAGAGCTTTCAATGTGTTAATAGACTTAGGGTTTCTCAGAGATGACAATGTTAATAATAACAGTAACAAATAAAATTTACAGAGTATTTATTATGGGCTGGCTAAATGCTTTACACAGATTACCTATGGATACTATAATTACTTCCATTATACAGAGAAAAAAGCTTGAATTAATATTAATTTGCCTTAGGTCATGTGACTAATTAGTAAATAATAGGATTAAAACTTTCTGTCTTATTCTGGAGTTAGCTCTTTTAATGTCAAAGCTATAATTTCTGTAGAAGATATAATCATATAGAATTTCAAAATGTGTTTAACCATAGAATCCTAACCAGGAACACCTATTAACATTTACTAGAACTGATATTCTCTAAAACAGTTTGGGAATACTGGCTTAATCTGTACTAAATCTTATTTAATGATTAGGAGATAAAACAGTCATAATTTTACTTGCATGTACAGTAATCATAAATGTAAAACACTTACATAGAAGAAAAAAATTACACAGCAAAGTAATACTTAACTGCATGCACAGTAATTACAAATGTAAAACACATAGAGAAAAAAAGAAAAAACATTACAAAAGTATGTTAATTGTGTCTGGATAGTAGGAATTGTTGGATAGTTTAGACTTTTTTTTTCCTTTACTAAATTGAAAAATAATGACCTTATTTTTACAACAAAAAGCATTTGGAAAGTATTACTGAACTATTCTGCCTCTTAACATTAATTTTGTTCACAATATTCATTAAATTTCATTAGACCTAAAAAGTCATCGTAAGATGCCACTAATAAAAACTGAGGCTGATTTTATTAAATACATGAATTTGGAAATCTTAAACATTAAAATATACAAAAAGCTATTCCTGAGATTTTTGTCATTTCCAAATGGCTTCCCTTTACCTCAGCAATTTCCCCAGTAGTCTTTCCCAACTCTGATGCTAAATTTCCAATAATTCCTTTTGTTTTTAAATTTTAATTCAATTAATTAACAGTGTATTATCAGTTTCAGAGGTAAATCTAGTTCAGTGATTCATTACTCATATCCAGTAATTACTTTTAAATAACAAATTCCCTGCTCCGGGCTTTCAATGATAGGAACCAAATATAAACAAATAACCTATTACTTTGAAATGGAAGTTTTAAGTGCAGGTTTTTAATCTTCCTTTATAATATAGGAAATTACAAAAATTGGGAAGTGTATTTCCACTTTCCAAAACACCTGATTTCACTGTCTCAGAACTTCAATTAGGTAAAAGTTTATATTTTTCTTAGATGCCTTAAGTATTGTATTTCATCAAACCTAAGACGCCAATTGTAAAATGGCTCCAATCACAAGATGCTCTGTCATTTTATGTACCATTAAGAAAAAAGCACACATCCTGTATTGTTTGAAAATTCTATTTTAAATTTAACCCCATTTTTATCTTATATAACTCTTTTGTTTCCCTGTATTTCTGCATACACACTAACTTTTCATTTTAATGGTAAATCATATAAAGGAAACTTAAAATGGAGCTTAAAGTCAACTACTATATACTAACCCTACACATAACTGAACTGATGACAATATTGACAGTTATGACAAGTATGCATACACAGGGGCACCGACAACTCTCTCACAAGTGCCACTGAGTTCATAGTGATTTTTAAGACAACAATTACAAAATGCATGACTATTTTAAAAATGTAAATATTAGAAAAGCATATATATCCAGATTAATCAACTATAGTAATTAATCACTTTCTTCTCTCCCCACCACCACCAATTCCTAATCTAACCTTCCAATCTTCGTTCCTCCATCTGCTTCATAATCTAACTGCCAAATTACCCATATAGGTGATTTATTACCATGCTACATAATGTGATACTTTTTAAAACTAGCTTAAAACTCCTACTAGGATTTAAAACATCTGACAAAATTTTTAAAAAGGTAAATAATAAGATCAAATATTCTGAGAATAATGCATCCCAGAGATACTCAAATTCTATAGCAGTGGTAACTGTCAATACCTCCAGGGGTGTTTTTGCAACCTTTGCCCAAACCATAGAAGACAGACCTAAAATATTCTTTTTGTGAATATTTCTTTTTTGTTTGTTTATTTACTTGGCATGTATTCAGGGAATGAATTCAAATTCTACCTCTGCCAATTATTACCTGTGTCAGTTTTTCTATTTAAAAATTTTTCATGTATAATTGACAGATTATCAGATTAGTTGTAGATGCACAAGACTCCATATTTATATAAACTGCAAAATGATCACATTAGCCCATTTAATAACCTTCATCATACATAGTTACAAAGATTTTTTTCTTGTGAGGAGAACCTGCAAGATCCACTCTCCCACCTATTTCCAAATACTCAAATACAGTATTTTTTAACTATAGTCACAATGCTGTACATTATATCTCTCACTCATTTTACAACTGGAAATTTGTTTTTATTCTTGTTTTTCTGTACTCAACAGAATGCGTTCTTCCCCCTTTACTCATAAATGCACAGGGAGTTCTGGAGGGCTTTAGGGATGGCTAAAAGGGGATTGCTATAGAATGGATGGCTATGAGAAGACAGTCCATGCTATTTCAGGTACTATATCCATTAACATAGAAAATCTTTCTGTCCATTAAAATATGCATAAAAATTTTAAAAAGGGTATGTCTAGATCTCTCAGATTTTCTTCAATAGGGTTTAACCATCCCTTTCCATCCACAGAAGTACTCAGTACTTTTTCCCATCTCTTATCCAAGAACACAGCTAATAACAACAGCCACTACTTTAATGGGCCAGGCACATTACATACAGGGTCATTTAAGCTTTATAACCTTGTGGGATAACATTTCCATTTTATAGAAAAATTCAGAGAAATTACATAACTGGTCTAAATCCAAATATTATAATCCAAATACTATAAATTTGAATATTAAATGGCAAAGCTGTGATTTTAATGTGTTTGTTACTCCAAAACTCACACTACACTTCATTTTTAAAGTGTTTCCCAATCCTAATTAAATTAACTCATCATCCACCAATACCCGTGCACATCTAAACTAAGAGCACTTAGAACCTGGCCAGCCATTTCTTGCCATGCCTATTCAAGCCACCATCGTGTCTCCTCTAGATTTCTACAAAAGCCTCCAAACTGGTCTTTCTTTCACCCCACCCCTTCCAATCTATTCACCACGGCACCCAGTAAGATCCTTTTTAAAAGGAAGCCAGCTTATGTCCGTCCACTGCTCAAAATTCTCCAATAACTTAGATGCCCTCAATATCCTTCATGATTTGTTCCTTCTGTGATTTTTGTCCCCAGCTTTAACCCTTTCGCTCAACTCTAACCCACAAGCTTCCTTGCTCTTCAGGCGAGTTTCTGCTTCATGGCCTTTGCAATGGCAGGTCTCTCTAGCTGACTACACTTCCCCCAAGACATATGTATGGTTAATTCTCTCAAGGACGTCAGCTCTTGCTTGAAAGTCGTCTTTTCAGCAAGACTTTCCCTGACCACACTAAAATTTCAAACTAACCCCCTCCTCTGCGGTATTATTTTTCTGCTCAACGCCCATTACAACCCACAATATGTCATGTTTTTCTTAATTGTGTTTAGTATATGACTTCACCAGTAAAATGTGAACAACGGGAAGACAGGAGTTTCTGCTTTGTTCATTGCTCTTTACCCAATGCCTGAAACAGTGCCGGAAACATAGTGGCAGCTTACCTACTCGAGGGATTAATTCCTGCCCCACTCCCACCCCAGTCCTTTCACAACACCGGCGGGCGCGCAAACGCAACAGTAAACGTGTCTGTGAATATATCTTTTCCAGTAGCATCCTTTCCCTCTGCCCTGCATCCCATTTCTCAAACATGGTTCCTTCAAAAGGTCCCGAGCTGTTCTCTACTTCCACATGCCAAGATCGGCGTTGGTATGAGCGTATCTCCCACTAGTATCGGAATGCCAGGTCCTATCTCGCCACGCCGAGTAAGGGAAGGGGAACTCCTTCCATCTCAACTCGCCTACCCGGGACCCTCCGCGGGCGTCACTCACATGAACCGGTGTACAGAGCAACCTGGCGACCCTCACCAGGGCAGCCTCAGCATGGAGCCGTAAAGAACAGCCTCCCGCACACGACAGCACTGAGAAAGGACCCAACGAGGTGTCTCCACCAAACGCCTGAGCGTACCACCGATTTAACTCTAAATTCTGTCTCCCCCTTCCTGTGCGCAGCCACACCGCGCCCTCCGTCTTCTGTTTCCTTAGCCAATGATGCAATCCCCCCCTCTTTCTTCCTTGGTGGCTACATTTTGTCATCAGCTTGGGCAAGGGGCAAAACGCTGGACGTCTGGGTCTTTCCTCAACCTTGTGTGGTGGAAGCTGTGAGGTCAGAAGAAACCGCCGACTGAATTGAAGGTGGGGGCGGGGAAAGCTGGAAGCTGTCAGTGGAGAGAGTGAGACTCCCGCTCCTGGCCAGATTCCGAGCTGGAAATTTCGGCGGATCTAGCTAGCAGTCAAAGGGCAATCCTAGCGCTCCAGGAGCGGCTTCTTTTGCAGAAGCACCTGAAATGCAGGGTCTGGTACACTAAGCAGTAGCGGCAGCAACAGCAGCCACTGCGACAGGCTGGGGACGCTCCATCCTCTTGGGTTTGTGTCCGCCTGCGTCCCCAGACTCAGAGGCAGGTATTTGGGTTTGTCAGTTTTGTGTGTCGTAGTGGGTGGGGCTGGTGGGAGTAGAGGAAAGCCCGGTGCAGCGAGTGGCCCGGCTTATCCCACAGTAAGGGCAGCCAACCTGTGGAGCTGCTTGCTGCTGAAAACTGTGCCCATCCCTAGCTAATGTTCGCCTTTCCCCCCGCCGCACGTTGACCTAGTCCTTTGGGAACTGTAGGCAGCTACTTGAGAGTGACCACTGTATCACTGCTTCAAAAGAAGACTTAAAGAGGAGGCTAGAGAGTGTGGAATCAGCTCTCCATTACTCAACATAGATACAAAGTCCTGATTTTGTTTCTGGTTTCAAAGGTTTAGTCAATTGTCGAAACTAACATTCCCTGTGGAGTGGGAGAAATGTGAACAATAGGACTTGTCAGTGGTTGCTTTCCAAGACCTCTTGGTTCCCGGTTTTAATTGGGACGGAAAGACAACTTTTTTGAGGAAATGTATATAAAATAAGTGAACTAGTATTATTCCCCCACTGAAGAAATGTGTGAACTATTCATGATGAAATCGGCATCCCCCGTCCCAACCCCTTTCTTATTTCGACTCCAAGTTCTTTGAGGGCAGGGATTGCATCTTATTCACTGTCCTTTGCGGGGCACCTGGAAAAACACCTGACTTAAAATACGTCAAGATACTTGTTGAATGAATGGATTTTCAAAGCCCTCTGCTTACATTGTTTTTGCTCAAGTAATCTCTCGCCTCAAATGTCTTTTATTTTATTAGCTTTCTTCCACTCACCAAATGTGAGCAAATCTATGTGTGTATTTTGTATATATGAACCTTTTGATGTGCACCCATCTAGGAGGTAGTTGAAGTGGAACATTGATGAAATGTTTTATGCTAACCAGTATCTTATCTTTTTGAATAATTTGCATTTTCTTTATTTGGTTATTTGAGTTTCAGTTGTCTGATAGAGGCCATCTAATTGAAAGTCAAATAGTATAATATAGAAGGATTGCATAATAAAATAATAATAGTGTCTCCCTCTCTACCCTTAGTCCTCTTTGTCAGAAATGACCACTTTTAACCTTTCCTAACTTTAGGTTACGTTAAAATGCTCATTCTTTTTTTTTTTTTAATTGACTTCTTAAGGTAACTCACACTATCCCCAACCTCTCTCCTCCAAAGTTTTGAATAGTTATTACAATTTTTAGTTTTCATATTGGTTAATGTTATAATTTTAAATAATATATATAAATTATTTTTTCATGTCAATTTTCAAAAATATATTTGGGCTCCTTACTTGGTAAAATGAGGAAAGTAATGACTCTACCACCACTTTATCACTGCAGAAACTACATCCACCACTCCCACCCTCCCTTATCTGGACCTTTACTTACACGTTGCCAATGTTAATAATATTTACATTATATTTCTTGACTACAATTTTTATTGCTTTTTATGTGCTAAAAAACAATAAAATGTTACAGTATTATGACTTTGTAAATATTCCTAAGTCCAGGGCCAAAAAGTATGCCGTGATACATTTCCTTCCCAATGTCTTAATTTCATGACCCTATGCCACACTAAGGAGAAGACTTGTAATATTAACATCAAATTGATTTATTCTTTCTTGCTCTAGGATGACCAAAAGTTACGCTGTAGTTAAGTGTGACTTATTTTTTTGGATAGTGTACTTCCTGTTTAGTTTTAGCCTTCCTCACTTTTACAAAGGACTTTCTGTTTTCTTTTGGGAGGAAGGTACATGTGCTTTTTTCACCAAGTCCTCCCAACATGTGCTTTCTTCACCATGTCCTCTCATTCTTTGTTTGAGAAGCTTCCATTCCATTTCTGTGCTTGAAGATGTTCCCCTTGAAGCTCAAAAACTTTCTTTTTAATTTGAACAGATTACATTCTGGTAAGTTACATTGCTTCTTAACCACACATATTCTGTTACTTGTTTTTCTCCTCTCTTGATAGAATATATCTTAAGATACTTACTGATAAAAGGTATGTGGATAATAATTTTATTTTTTAATGTTCATATGGCTGTAAATTATTTTTTGCAATTATTAAGATTGATAGTTTGGCACAGTATAAAAGCAGAATTATGTCTCTTTAGGTCTCACAAGGTTTTGTTGTCTTCTGACTTCCACTATTGCTCATGAAATGATGAGAATGACAGTCTTATCTTAATTTGTTGCTGTCTGAACTATTTGTTTTCTCTCTGGAGTGATTAAAAAATTTTAGTTTTGCATGATGCTTTGAAAATTTATGATGATATGCCTTGTGAGTTTATTCTTCTTGCAATGAACTCATTGAAAGGAGCTAGGATAAATGTCTCAGTGTGGGTATTTTCATTTATCATCGTTAATATTATAAGCCTTTTTAATTTTAAGTACATATTTCCCTTCAACTGTGGGGAATTTTTGCCTATTCTTTCATAATTTATTCTCCCTTATTTTTCTCTGTTCTCTTTTTGAAACTCCTATAAGGTGGTTTTTGGATTTTTGGTTTGATTCACTATGTCTATTATCTTTCCTCTTAGGTTTTTATCTATTTGCTTTTTGTTCCATATTCTGAGCAGTTGTCTCAGCTTTATTTTCCAACACTTCTATATAACTTGGTAATCATTTAATTCCCAAACACTCATTTTTAATTTGTCCTTTCTCATAATTATTTTTATTAGATAAAATGTACATATGTTAAAATGCATTGATTTTAAGTGAGTAGTTTGATGAGTTTTAATACAAGTAAACACCCGTGTGACAACCACAATCCCTATCGAGAGGTAGAAAATTTTCATTATTCCTCAAAATTTGCTTACTATGTTTCACTGTCTGCTCTCATCCTCCCTGCCCAACAACCTGTGTACTCATTTTTATCATTCTAGTTTAGAAGTATACTTCTGAAACTATATTTAAATGTAGTCATACAATATGAACTCATCTAGGGTTACTTTCAGGAACACAATGTATTTGAGATACGTATATTTTGGCATGTTTGTTCCTTTTCTGTTGTTGTTGAGTGGAATTCTATTGGATGAATAAGCCACAACTTATTTATCCATTTACTTGTGTGACGTTTGCATTGCTTCCAATCCAGGGTTGTTGTAAATAGAACTACTATGAACATTCTCATATAAGAAATTGTATAGACAAATATTTTCATTTTTCTTGAGTAAATATCTAGTAGGAGTGGGATTTCTGAGTCATAAGCTTAGGGTGTTTTTAACTTTAGAACGCTTTCCAGAAAGTTTTCCAAAGTTCTTGTGTCATTTTTACACTCCCACCAGCAGCAATATATCACCTCCAGTTTCACATTTTCCTCAACACTTGGTATTTCCAGTCATTCTAATTTTAGCCATTTTGGTAGATGTGAAATTGCATGTTTTTGTGGTTTTAATTTTGTATTCCCCTGATGATTAATGATTGAGAACTTTTTCATATGCTTATTGTCTATTTGTATGTTCTCTTTTGTGAAAATATATGTTTAAGACTTTTGCCTATTTCTGTATTTACTTGTTTTCTTATATACATATATGTATATACATATATGTATTTGGTAAAAATGTCATAAATAAATATAATGTGATATATATACATATATTTATAAGTAAAATAACATTTTCCTTATCTTCAGTTTGGATTTTCATTTTCTCAAGGGTGCCCTTTGATGTGCATATTTTTTTAATGTCAGTGAGGTTCACTTTATCCACTTTGTCTTTTATGGTTAGTGCTTTTTTTGTTTTTGTTTTTGTTTTGTTTTGTTTTCGTTAATCCTGCCTAACAACCCTAAGGTTGCAAAGATTTTTATGTTACATTTAGGTCTATAAACCAACTCAGATTTTCATGGATGTAGTAGTAGGAATTGAGTTTACTTTTTTTTTCCGTAGGTATATCTTGTTGTTCCAGTACCATTTGCTAAAGACTGTCCTTTCCCTATTGATTTTCTTGGTCTTGAAAATCGATTCATGTATTTTTAAATTTTTTCATCTTAAAAAATATGAAATATGTGGTTTATAGGACACACATATATAGATAAAGAACATATAAATTATGGAGCATAATAATATGAACACCCATTAACCCACCTATTAAGAACTAATGTATTATTCAAGATTTTTAAAGCTTTTTATGGGTTCTTCCCTATTCTCACTCCTGCTTTTCATACACGTGTAACCCTATCCTCAGGTTTTACTACTACTATTATTATTATTATTCCTTCACTTTTAAAATATAATATTATCTCATATGAACATATACCTTAATGTTTATTTTGCTTTTCTTGTTGAATATTATGAATATTGACATACATTTTATATGCTGCCTTTTTCCTACTTAAGGTTATATTTCTAGATTCATCTATGCTATTAAATGTTGCTACAATTTGCTTATTTTCTTTCATGTATACTCTTCTATCAGATGAATGTGCTGCAATTTGCTTAACCATTCACCTGTCTTTGGACATTTAAGTTTCTAGTTTGGGAATAATAGGAGCTATATCATGCTGATCTTTCTCATATGTATCCCTTTCTGAATGTGTGATGGAGTTTCTGCAGGAATGGAATAGCAAAATAGTGTCAAACTGTTTTCCAAATGATTGTATTAGTTTACATGCTACTTCTTCATATCCTCAAACATTATATATTATATATTATCAAATTTTATAACATTATAATTTATAACATATATTATCAAATTTAATTTTTACTATCTGACAGGTATAAGTTCTCATGTAGGTTTAATGAACAGCTTTGTGGATATTAATGAGGTTCATCTGTGTCAGCAATTCCTTTTTTACTCTTCTGTGAAAATATTTTGCCATACATCCTGAAATAATGTGGTCTCAAATCTTTTTAAATATATTTCAGCTGGTTTTGGTTTTTGTTGTTTTCTTTTCCATAAGTTATTTCAGTTGCCTCCAGAGCAGATTTTTTTTATTTGTTTATTTTATTCTTTGCCTGTTAAAATGTAGTCTTTCTTCGACTATCTCATGATTCCTGGATAGTTCATTATTTCGGAATTGCATGCAGAGGAGTATTGTCATAAAAAGCAAAAGAAAGAAGCTACAACCTATATTATAGTCAAGAGGTGCATTGGGCCCCCTCAGATTCAGAGCCTTCAGATCAGAGAAGCAGAAATAATGGGGACCATAAGTCAAAAGAAGTTTTGAAATGAGAACGATAATTTAAAGGGATGAAGAATTAGAGTTAACTCTGCCACAGGTCCTCCCCAATACTGGGTAGTTATTTACCCTTAAAGGAAAAAAAGTTAAATCTCTTCCCTAGAAATTAAACCAACTGTGTGAGAAATACAATAAAAAGCTGGTATGGGCAAAGGTAACAAAAGCAAACTATTATTAATTCTAGAATTTGTAGGACCCCAGTTAAAATCCAACTATCTACCCTCTAAAGCAGAGTACAGCAGTCAATAAGCTTATCCGTATACACAAAGCTCTCAGACTTCCTTAACTTCCTTAACTCCTTGCCTAGGGACCATTTTTGTTGTGATTACCTTAATGTGATTCAGATTGCTCTGGAGCAAGTTCCTTAATCTCCAGGTTACTTTGTCTGGGGCATTATTTGCTTTGGAGGCCATGTCAATTAGACCACTCCAAATATATATATGAATGAAATATCTATAAACCGGAGGCAGTAACATCTGTGAAAGTTGTTGAGAGAATTAAAACAGGTCACACATAGGGGCTCCTAGGTGACTCAGTCGGTTAAGCATCTGCCTTTGCCTCAAGTCATGATCCCTGGGGTCCTGGGATCAAGTTCCACACTGGGGAGCCTGCTTCTCCTTTTCCCTCTGCCCTTCTCCCCCCAACCCACCCATTTGTGCTCCCACTGTCTCTCAAATAAATAAAGAAAATCTTTAAAAAAAAATAAAACAGGTCACATGTAAAGTATCTATCACAAAAACAAAAATTGATTAGTTAAGTAACATTATAGAGGCCTCTGTTATCTAGTTTAATTTTTACTACTATTAAAATAGAGGCCCTGATAATTTAACTTAATGGTTGGTATCTCTATTTCCTCTTTCCTGACTTTACTCACTGTGAGAAGGAAAAGTTCTTAATAGTCTTGATGGTCTCTTCTCTGTTCAAGCTTTAGGTAAAGAGAAGATCCTTATTGATAAAATTATGCAATAACAAATTTCCTCTAAACTCTTAAAACTGTCAGATGTCATTGAAGAGAGAATGTTCTATATTTTCCTTTATATGCCATTGAAATCTTTGTTTGTGATTTAGAACTACAGTGTAAATTTGTGATTAGGTGGGTTTTCCTCTTTGATATTATCTTGGAATTTTTTAACTTCGGTATTTTTTACTGCGAAGTGTTCTGATTGGCATTTTCCTCCAGTTATATATTGTTAATCATATTTAAGGTGAGAAAACACTGGCTTAATTTTTGATTGATCTGTCATAAAATTCTCTCGTCTTCCAGGTTATCTTAGAAGATCTAGGACTTGGAAATGTTTCCCCTGAAGGATGCTGAAATGGGTGCCTTTACCTTTTTTGCCTCGGCTCTGCCACATGATGTTTGTGGAAGCAATGGGCTTCCTCTCACACCAAATTCCATCAAAATTTTAGGACGATTTCAAATCCTTAAGACCATCACCCATCCCAGACTTTGCCAATATGTGGATATTTCTAGGGGAAAGCATGGTAAGTTGTTCTTTTTTTCTGTTTTTGTGTCCTTTATTCTGTTACCTTGATTAGGTTACAGATATGCAGTGACTGCATACAGTAATCAGTATGTGTGTGCATGCATGCCTTCACCTTCAGTCCAACCAAACTCAGTCTTTCAAGTTTTCCTGATTGCTTGGCCCCTCACATGTCCCTGGTTTAATACTCCTGCTATTTTCTCTCTTGGATTATACTATGCTCCATTCTGTACAATCTGAGTTTAGTTCCTTGGATTTTTTTATAGCTTTTATCATATTTTTTTATTATTTTCTATTTAATTTGTCTCTTCTGAGGATTCTTAGTGTTTTGAAGAAAAAAGACAAAACAGGAGCACCCGTGTGGCTGTCTGTTAATTGTCTGACTCTTGATTTTGGCTCCTGTCATGGTCTCAGGTCCTGGGATTGAGCCCTGCGTTGGGTTCCACATTCAGCCAGGAGTCTGCTTGAGATTCTCTCTCTCCCTCTCCCCCTCTCCCCCACCTGCCTGCATGTGCATGTGTGTGTGTTCTCTCTAAAATAGAGAAATAAAATCTTAAAGAAGGGGGGGGTAATGACTTTTACCTCTAACCTCAGAATCAGAACTGCACTGAGCACACAGGAGGCATTCAATAAATGTTGGTTGAGTGAATAAAATAACAAATGACTACATGTTTTTCAGATCTGAGAATAGGATTTTTAATTTTCTCTTTCAGGAAAACCACCTATCCTTAAGCATATTTCTTTCCTTCTATAAAAAGAAAATGAAAGTGCTAATGTCAGAAATTTTGGAAGTATCTATTTAAATGTATTTTATGATTGAAAGTAATTTGGGCTATTTCCAAATGTAAAGGGAGTCACTAATTTTTTTGGAGCTGCATTAGTCTTTTTATATAAAATTCCATTTAGAAAACTAAAGTAAAAAAATGGAATCCTGTTGGTTAAAAAGTCAGTGTTTCACCAGGAAGATGGTTACTGCATTTTTAGTAATATACTCAGGTTCTTCCATATCCCATATCTTAGTCCATTTGGACTGCTTTGACAAAACATCATAAACCTAATAAACAACAAACATTTATTTCTCCCAGTTCTAGAGGCTGAGAAGTCCAATAACAAGGCAACAGCAGATTCATATCTAGTGAGGCCCACTTCCTCATTGGCAGTTACCTTTACCTGGTGGATGAAGCCAAGGTGTTATCTCAGTCTCTTAACAAAAGCACAGAGCACTCAGGACCTGATTATCTCCCAAAGGTCCCACCCCAAAGGTCCCTAATCACCACTGCACTGGGGATTAGGTCTTAACATATTAATGGTGCGGAGGGGGGGAGACACAATTATTCAATTTATACCACCCTTAAACATGTTTATGATGGCAATATTTTAACTATTTTAAAATTATATTTGGAAACTTAATTGCATGCTGAGGTTCCATTGCTTAAAATTATTTTAAATGCATTTCAATGAAATATATTTAATTTTTCTAACAAAATCCTTTGTGAAAGTTAACCCTATATATAGTTGCTGATATTGCCTATAAAAATGGCAATTTCGTGTGTTTGAACCGAATATTACAAAAAAGAAACCGCAAATGTTTTCTTTGTTTTGCTGAAAGATAGGCTAAATGATACTTTCAATTAGTCTGGGTTAATGGCCTTCAAAAAATATTTGCCCTGGGGTGCCTGGGTGGCTCAGTCAGTTAAACATCTGCCTTGGGCTCAGGTCATGATCCTGGGATTCTGGGATCGAACCCCGGAAGGGCTTCCTGCTCAGCCTAGAGCCTGCTCCATTCTCTCCCTCTGCCTGCTCCCCCTGCTTGTCTGCTCCTTTGCACACGTGCTCAGTCTCTCTCTCTCCCTCTCTTTCAAATAAATAAAAGTCTTTTAACAACAAAACAAAAATTTGCTCTGAAAACATTTACATTTTATAGATTTGGAGTAGAAAATGTTTTTGCAATAAATATTATTAAGTTAATATTTATGGAGTATTTATTGTAATTGAAGCAGTTTTCTAAGTGCTTTACATATTTTAATGAACTTAATCCTCATAACATTATTGTAAGATAGGGACTATTATTATTCACATTTTACAGATAAATTGAGATACAGAGCAATTAAGTAACTTATTATCTAAGGTCATACAACCAGTGAAGAGTTGGAATACTAAACATTTTATCATATTTCAAAAAATTTTTGAAGCTGAAATAAGTGTACATTGTAATGCAAATATTGATACCTCTACCAATCAGAGCTATTCAATGCCTTAAACACTATGGAGCTCTATCGTGTATCTAGTGTCTTGAATATTTAGGTATATCAGGAGGTCTCAGAAAGAAGGTGGTAAAAAGATTTGTTTTGTAGATGAATAAAAAATTGCGATTTTTCATATTCATATGTATGTACACATACACATTCACACACAAACACTGACAAGTTAAAGTATACATTATTCTGTTGGGACCTTCCTTACTATGCAAGATTGCCTTTGATTGATTTATTCACAAATATCAGCAAACCTTTACCAGCCTTGTCCTAACCTTTAAAGAGGGAATGTAGGTGGGGCCATATTAAGGCCATAAGGGTCTCTCTCCACAAAAAATAGACATGGAGGGCAGAGCTGATGGAAAACCAGGATGGAAGTAAAGTTTCAAAGATGTTGATGAGTTGAAGATTTGTTTAGGAACCAGTCTTTCTTGTCTACTCTGGCATTTTTTACCTTGTGCTTTGGCATACATAATGCATACATAATGCCAGTCCACTGGCATTAAAATACTTTAATAGTCTTATGCCTAATATTATGGCTCTCCTTGTGCTAGATGCCAGATATATGATGAATAAGATAGGACCCTCTAGAATTAGTAGAGGAAAAAAATATAAACGTTATTTTAATATAGTAATAGTTGTTACAGCAGATGATGTACAAGGTGCTATGCTAAGCCATGGGAGTACAAAGGAAAGAATGTTGAGTTGTACATTGAAGAATGGAGATATTCATCAGACTCTCATGTAGAGAGTTTTATTTTTTTATTTTATTTTTATTTTTTTTAAAGATTTTATTTGTTTGACATAGAGAGATACAGTGAGAGAGGGAACACAAGCAGGGGGAATGAGAGAGGGAGAAGCAGGCCTCCCACCAAGCAAGGAGCCCGATGCAAGCTCAATCCCCAGGACCCTGGGATCATGACCTAAGCCCAAGGCAGACGCCTAACAATTGAGCCACCCAGGCGCCCCCATATAGAGAGTTTTAGTGGGATAGGAGACTTCAGAACACAGAGGAGTAGCTTTTCTGTCTGTGAAGTTTTGTTTACTTTCATTTATTTTAATGGTACCAGTGGCCTAAAGGAATAGCAGATTTTTAAGAGATGTGCCGGCCTTTTACTGTTGAATATTCCTAAGAAAGCAAATCTTAATATTATTCATAATCATTTTTATTTTTTTTTAAGATTTCTATTTATTTATTTGACAGAGATCACAAGCAGGCAGAGAGGCAGGCAGAGAGAGAGGGGGGAAGCAGACTCTCTGCTGAGCAGAGAGCCCGATGTGGGGCTCGATACCAGAACCCTGAGATCATGACCTGAGCCAAAGGCAGAGGCTTAACCCACTGAGCCACACAGGTGCCTCCATTTTTATTCTTTTTAAAGGAATTTACATTTCTTATTATAATTTTTCTTAAAAAATTGACATACATACAATATTATACATACATATACATAATATTTTTTGTATGCAGTATATACATGAAAAAATATATTTAATCAGGATAGGGAGAAAGGAAACAAAGTGTAAGATAGTAAGTGATAATATTAATTCTTAGTTTCTTTACATGGACTATAAATTTTTTTGTTGACTTCTTATAGGTCAAGGCAAAGAAGGAAATTGATCTGCTTCAAATTACATTCATAATGAAGCAACATATTAAGAAATTAATTTCTAAATTTTTACTTAAATCTGGAAAAATGATCAGTTGCAAGTTTCATAATGTTCATACAATATATTGTATTTTCAGGTGGTATATAGAGATATTATATGGAAACTTCTATGTTATGGGGATCTGAGATATTTGTTATTATGGGCAGTGTTCTCAACACATCTGGCTAAATTTGCTTTATTTTTCTTTCTTGTGTTGATCTCTGAGTGGAAACCTCTGTAGCTTCTTGTCCCAATTTTTCTATGGTGAGCATTAGGTAATATAAATTTGACAGTTTGAAATAGCACTTGAGAGCCACAGGGGCCTATGAATGGGCATGAGGAGATCTGTGGACCTTGAAATTATATAGACAGTTTTGTGTGTGTGTACATGTATGCACAACCATTTTTTGGATAGTAAGTCCAAGTTTTAATCAGATTCTCAAAAAGGATTCATAATGTAAAGAAAGGGTTTAAAAGCACTTATGCAGAGTATCAACTACATGGAAAGAATTTGTCTTCTTTATTTAAAGACGATCTGGAGAAATTCTAATGTAGGCAGTAAGCCCTCCAAAGTTGATTTGACCAGTATCTTCAGGTGTGCCATATCACGTATTTACCAATCCAGAGACCCACATTCAGAGCCACTGAACTATAGAGTTTTGCACAAAACCTTTTGGCTAATGCAATAAGGAAGAGCTGAAATCTTTTTCTCTATTTCATTCTGAGAGAAGACGTGCTTTTTCTGACTTGCCTATATATAGCCATGAAGACAAATGGTAGCCATATCCGCAGGAGACTTTATAGATAGCTCTAGCCATTTGCCAAACATTTAGAAAGGAACTTTTTCAAGTTTGTTGTTGCTTTTTAAAAACATTTTTTTTCTTTGCTGAAGTTTTTATTTGATGAATGGCTTCAATGACATTAATTAAATATTTTGAAATTATAGGAATCATCTGGGGTATTTTATATCACTGAACAATTGATAGATATTGTCAATACCTGAATGCCTCAATCACCTTTTCCACCACTACCAATCTAATTACAAATTCTGAAGAATTTACAGTTGTTACATTGGCCCAGTGTCAAAATCACTCCAAGCAAAGCTTGGAAATAGTATTAGAGCTTCATTATCATTTGTAGCTGGTAACCATAATTAGTGTTGCTGTTTTCCATCTGCAATTTTGAAGTAGCCTGTCTTCCCAAACTCGTGCCACTTAGTTCTTAGGATTTCTTCATTCTTGTATCCTAAAGTGACTTTTAATTTTTTCCACTATGTCTAGAAGCCTATGCAGAGCTTCACATCATCTGACTGGACTCTTGGCTTCTATTCAGTTCTCCCTAGATTTTGTTTTCTTGGGATAATTCACTTAATTGTCCTAGATATTTCTTGAGCTCCTTGTTTTCCTCCCTCTACCTAACTGAGCCTCTGTAAACACTGAACTTGGGAGAACCTTATCACATAATCCCTCTTTCTTTTTAGTTATCAGTGTCAGGTAGAAACTGATCTCCTTAGACACTATTAAACTGTTGCTGTTGAAGCTTGTTCAATAATCTGGGTAGTCCCATATTGCTGGTTACTCTGCTTCCCCTGCTCCTAGATCTCAGTAGCCCTCTTTTCTAGGGTAACATGGGTCATAGATATGTATAGTAGTCATACATTTTAAGTTTGGCTGCCTAGAATGAAGATATTAGTGATTATCAAAAGATTAGGGAATTTGATTGTCTTGTTTATATTGGCAGTGTTCATTGTCCTGAAAAATTGTATGCATAAGGAATAAATTGCTGAATTAAAATAAGTTTATATAAAGGTTTGTTCCAAAGCATTCCTGTAATTTCAGTTACATTAAGTTGAAAAAATAGAAAAAGATTCCCTTCTACAATCTCTTTGAACAACACATATTTCTTAATGATGTAACACCATGTGATTTTGGTTTGGACTCCATTGTCTCCTCAAAGAATTTTGATTTTTTTTCTCTTTTCCCCTTTTATTTTGTTCTTGCTATGCAGCTATCTCATATCTTGTCATTATCAATTCCCCTGCCTTCCCATTATCACTTGCTGTTATGTGTGACATGTGGTCTATTTTAGTAACATGTTTTCACATGTTAGGTTAGCTCAGAAGTCAGGCTTTCACTGTTTTCTGTAGATTATTCAAAACTGATTCAAGGTGATGTCAGTTATCCCTAACTCAGGATGAAGTATTGAATCTCAAGAATAGTGGACATTTTATTAAAATTTAGGAACTTGATTTATTAAAAGAAAAGTTGATCAAAATGTCTTTAAAAGAAAAAAAACAATGAAGCATGAATATATTTAAGTTAATACATATTCTCTTTTTTCTTTTGAGCTTGAAATCTCAGCAGTGTTTAGAAGCAGAATGACGATTATAAATGATAATGCATCCCACTTTGTTTTTTTTTTGTTTATTTTTTAAAAAGACTTTATTTATCCATTTGGAGAGAGCACAAGAAGGGGGAGCTGCAGGGAGAACGGGAGAGCAGGCTTCCTGCTGAATGGGGAGCCCAACAAGGGACTCCATCCCGGGACCCCAGGATCATGACCTGAGCTAAAGGCAGACATTTAGCCAACTGAGCCACCCAGGCACCCCTCTTCCCATCTTATTTGGCATTATTTTTTTTTTAAGATTTTATTTATTTATTTATTTGTTTGTTTGTCAAAGAGAGAGAGAGAGAGCGCACAAGCAGGTGGAGCTGTAGGCAGAGGCAGAGAGAGAAGCAGGCTCCCCGCTGAACAAGGAGCCTGATGCGGGACTCTATCCCAGCACCCTGGGCTCATGACCTGAGCTGAAGGCAGTGGCTTAACCAACTGAGCCACCCAGGTGTCCCTTATTTGGCATTATTTACCCAGAAATCTTTTGGTGGCTGCTAGCGAAATAAAAAATAAAATTATTTTAATTAATAGATGTGAAAATTCAGGTAAAGAATAATAGCATTGTTAAGGACCTATAAGATAATTTATTCTATATCTCTAGCTGCATATACCTTTCAACCTTAGTGTGTCTGTTGGTTCAGAGTTTCATCAGAGAAATAGAACTAGTAGGATATTCATGACTGTGGGGTTGGGCGGGCTATCAAGGATTAGCCTTGGACAAAACTCTTGGACAAAAGACACTTAACTCTTGGACAAAAGCTGAAGCTGCAGTCCATGAGCAGAATTTCTTCAGAGAAGCCTCAATTCTGCTATTTAATCATTGCAAATGATTGAATCAGAATCACCCACATTATCTAGGAGAATCTTCCATTATAGATCTTGATCATTTATAGCAATATAACTTTTTAAAAAATTTTATTTATTTTATTATTTGACAGACAGAGATCACAATTAGGCAGAGAGGCAGGCAGAGAGAGAGGAAGGGAAGCAGACTCTCCGCTCAGTAGAGAACCCAATGTGGGGTTCGATCCCAGGACCCTGCGATCATGACCTGAGCCGAAGGCAGAGGCTTTAACCCACTGAGCCACCCAGGCACTCCACAAAACTGGTTTTTAAGAACAGAATTTGTATTTGTCAGTTTTACTATCTAAACATTTAATTAGATACTATATTTAAAAACTGATGAGCTAGCCTCAATTTTTATTGTAACAAAAGAATGATATAGTTACTGTTACTGTTATTTAACAACCTAACACACTCACAATTTACCTTTCTTTCTCTTAACTTAAAAAAATTTTATTTAAATCTTTCTTCTAGTTCCTCTCCTCATTCAACTCCTTTATTAAATCTTTCTTGCTTAATATTGTACTCTCTTCAGTTTTTTAGCATTGACTTAAAACATACAGCTCAGGCTGTATTTACACTACAGTGATACTTGGCATTCATCAGATATTTGTTAGAAGAGAGATTATTTCACAGTTCTTGTATGTTCCACTCTTTAAAGTTCATCTTCGTGTTACATTTGTTTTTTATAAATAATGCCACTACATTGCTGACTTTTGTTTGGCACATTGTGATTCCCAGATATTTTTGTCATATTTTATTCTGTGAAACTATATTGTTTTTATAACAAACAGAAGTTATTTTCAAACAGTGGTCCAGAGTTTCAGGATGAAGACTCTCTAATGATTTCTTGAAAAAATGGTTCATATTGGAAACATTGTTTTGGTGTACATTCTATTACCTCTGGGAGAAACTTTGATATTTTGCCAAGGATTATGTCTCCACTGTATTAAAATAATGGTTCAGAGTTCCATAGAATCCTGAAACCTTGGCAAACTCTGCTTTATGATATTTTGAGGGAGTTTCTAGAAGAAGCCTGACAGTTTTTTTTTCCTAAATTATTTTAAGCCTGACCAATTAGGCTAGTGCCAAACACTTCGAAAATCTCTCATGGATATGGACATTTATGAATATCCAACTTAAAATTATAAATTAATGGAAAATACACATATTAATGAACTCAGATGTTTTTGTTTTATATTAAAATCAGCACTGCTGAGTTCTTATTATGCCTAGTTTATAATGTAGGCATATAATTTTGTACACAAGACAGATCTCTATTTAGATAATGACTATCTTCACATAAGACTCTTATTCATTTCTAATGGTTACATCATACCTTTGCTCAAGCTCATTTAGTCAACAAGTATTTTTATATTAGATACTAATATGTTTGAGGTGCCAGTTCTAGACACTGATGATACATTTAGAACAAGACCAACATGTTCCTGCCATCATGAAACGTATTATGTAGTGGAGGAAAAAAGACATTAAATAGAGGGGCACCTGGGTGGGTGGCTCAGTGGGTTAAGCCTCTGCCTTCGGCTCAGGTCATAATCTCAGGGTCCTGGGATCGAGCCCCGCATCAGGCTCTCTGCTCAGCGGGGATTCCCCCGTCTCTCTGCCTGCCTCTGCCTACTTGTGATCTCTGTCAAATAAATAAATAAAATGTTTTTAAAAAGGACATTAAATAGAAATGTATACAAACCCTTAGAGTTGAAGTAAGTGCTACTGAAGAAAAGTACAGTGCAGAATAGATTATATTATAGGAGGAGCAAGTTGATTTGGGGGCACCAGTAAAGTGTTCCTTATGGAAGTCATATTTAACCAAGGAATGAATAATAATAATAATAATAATAATAGCAAATACTTATGTGCCGGGCACTATTCTTGATCCCTATTACGTGTTAACTTATTTCAACCTAACAACAGCTCTATGAGGTAGGTGCTATTTTTTCCCTCATTTTATAGAAAAGGAAACTATGGCATAGAAAAAGAAGCAAATTTCTCCAAGGTCACATAGCTAATGAGTAGTAAACCTGGAATTTGAGCTTAGATGGAAGAGTCTGTGCTTTGAACCTCTGTGTTTTATGATAGGAGTTAGCTGGGAGATGAGAATGAGGAAGATCATTTCAGACAATGAGAACCCATGTGCTAATACCTTAAGCAAGATGGGGAAGAGAAGGCTAGCATGACTGGAAGTTGGTAAGCCAAAGTAATGAAAGATGAAACTAAAGGGGATATTTGGATTTATTATTATTTTATCACTGAGACTTTAGTATGAAAATATGATGGGTGGTAATAAGAATTAATGTGAGATAAGTTAAGGCACATTGTACTCTCATCTCATATTAAGAGGATCCTAACTTGGACCCAATTTGTGGTGTGTGGAGCAAACTAAAGATCTGGAAACATTTGGGAGATAGAAATGGTAGGACTTTTGTTTGGATTTGAGAAAGGGGGATTATTCCTAAGTTTCTAGCTGATGGAGCTGGCAGGATGGTGGTACCATTTACTGAAGACTCAAGAACAGGTTTCAGGAGTAAAGTATAAGTTCAGTTTGAGTTCTGTCAAGTTAGAGGTGACTTTTATATGAAAGTGAGAAATTTTCTATAAAAGCCTGGAGTGCAGAAGGGAGTTCAGGGCTTGAAATAAAATTTGCAAATTTTCAGCCGTGGGAGTAAATGAAGAGAAAAAACAGTATGAAGACCCTGAATCAAAAGTAGAGGAACTAGAAGCATTTCAGTTAGGGGTGCCATTGTACAAAGGAGATTAGGGAGAGGCAGCCAGATAAGTATTAGGAAAACTGGCATAATGTTGTAAGATGAAAGCAAAGGAATGTAGCAGCTTCCCATCTTGTTTTCTTTTTTTTTTTAATATTTTTTATTTATTTATTTGACAGAGATTACAAGTGGGCAAGAGAGGCAGGCAGGGAAAAAGAGGAGGAAGCAGGCTCTCCCCGGAGCAGAGAGCCCGATGTGGAGCTCGATCCCAGGACCCTGGGATCATGACCCGAGCCGAAAGTAGAGGCTTTAACCCACTGAGCCACCCAGGCACCCCTTCCCATCTTGTTTTCTGATTGTATTTGCTTTTTCCTCCTGTAACTTCACAGTTATACACAATTGCTTCAAGTTCAACTTTGTGTGTTTTTTTCTTTATTGAAGAACTGATTTTCTTTCTTATTCTTTTTTTCCTTTTTCCCCCTCGTTAAATGTTCTTTCAAATTTAGTTTTCTTTAAGTTCTTATTTAGATCACTTGCAATCTTTCATCTGAAAGTGGTCACTTTCATTTAGAGCTTTTTTTGTTTTCTGTTTCAGATCATTCTGTATAATGCTACCCCCTCAGAGACTTTCAGCTTCCAAGATTCGACCCACGGCCTTCATACCTTACATGATTGCCTGTGTACCACTGTCTTTCATCTTTACTCCCACATGCAAGACCTTACCTAAGCCAGTTGTTACTGAGAGTTGTTCCTCTTGCTGGATCTCTTACTCTGGAATTCTCCTTTCCCATATTCTGCTCTCTCATTTTTTCTACCTTTCCTACTTTTCATTTTCATCAAAACTCTTTGCAGTGATCAGTATTCCCAATCTCTTTGCACTCTCCTTTGTTTCATCCTAGTCTGCCACCTATATTTTGTGTTAGTCTTCTTCCTCATCTATTTTATTTGCATAGATATTCACAAAACTCCACAATTTCTTTTAAATCTGTGATCTCTCCTGAAATGACCTTATCAAATTTCCAAACACTTGTAAGCTCATTTGTACTCTCTCACTCCTCTTACATGCATTCATTTAAAAAAAATGGGGGGGGGGGACACGCCTGGGTAGCTCAGTTGTTGGCATCTGCCTGTGGCTCGGGTCATGGTTCCAGGGTCCTGGGATTGGGCCCCACATCAGGCTCCCTGCTCGGCAGAAGGCCTGCTTCTCCCTTTCCCACTCCTCCTGCTTGTGTTCCCACTCTCACTGTCTCTCATTCTGTCAAATAAATAAATAAAATCCTTTAAAAATTTTTTTTTAAAAATGAGGGGTGTGCCTGGGTGGCCCAGTTGGTTAAGTGTCTGTATTCAGCCCCATCTGTGATCTCAGGGTCCTGGGATTGAGCACCACATTAGGCTCTCTGCCCAGTGGGGAGAGCTCTCACTTTCTCTCTCAAATAAATACATAAAATCTTTTTTTTAAATGTGTCAAACAATGTGTTAGTCATTAGGGATAAATGATGAGAAAAAAAATGTATGGTCTGACCCTCAGAACTATGCTAATTCTTTATCTGTTGGAAAATAAAAATTACATCATAATATTGATGGTGCCCACCAAAATTTTATATTATTACTTAATCTCAGCAGGTCCCATGATGTTACAAATAATCCCAAACCAATTTTCTGTTCTTTCTTCATAGTCATGATTCAGAACATTTCTACTTTTCTCAAATTTCTGAACTCAGTTGCAAAACCTTGTGTTTGAACCAGACTGCCAAGACAATTTGTCCCTAGCTCCCAATTTCCCCTTCACATCAAAATTTCTTTGTATCTTCATCCAAGTTTGTCCTTTTCCTAATCTGTGTCAGAAGAAGGGTCACTTCTTTCTTCCAAAGGTAAAACTTTCCATCTGTTTTTCCTGGTGCACAGGGGAGAAACTCTAGACAAAAACACAAGATGACATGAAATTGTTATTTAATGTGCTCTTTTATTACACATTTATTCTGTTGTATAGATCTGATAGTTATGTAGTTTATGTAGAGTCTGAAAAACTCTTACAGTGCTATTAGTACTATAATATCTTTAATGGACTATATTATTTTGTTATTAAACATTTTGTTAATCAAATGTAAAGTGGATTTGCTTTGTTTTACTCAGAAAGACTGGTGGTGGTAGCTGAACACTGTGAACGGAGTCTAGAAGACTTGCTTCGAGAGAGGAAACCTGTGAGGTACTGTGTAATATCAGGGCAATTAAATGAAAAGCAGAAATTGGCAAACAAAAAGGCATAACAAGAAACTGCAGAGTTTTTGTTTCTTCTGTTACTTGTTTAATGATAAAATCCAGGTGCAAATTTTTATTTTAGGAAATTTAATTCACAGGCTCCATAAAAATTCAAAATTGACATTGTCCAGTGTTCAGTTTTAGTGAGGTAGGTGTTCTCCAAAGTACTTGACAAAAAAAAATTCCTAAAGAGGATATATATGAAAATTTGAAATGTTTTTCCAGTACTAAGAATTTCTCTAGCTGAGATTAAGAGTATTTTCCTGGAAGTAGTACATAGTAACTACTAACAGGATTCTGGTATTCCTAGGGATATAGTGAACTGTATTAAGGAAAGGCCATATTGACGGGTAGAGAGAAATAATAACCATAGCTTAGATAGAATTTACTGATATAGTTTAAATTCAGTTATTTCAATGACTCAGTAACTTGACTTTCTGTCTCAGGCATTCTTGGCAAGAAGAGTATGTGGTATATATGTTATTACAAATATACTACTAAATGAATTTTTATACATTTTCTGAAATTATCTTAAAATCATTAAAAAAATCCTTTTAATGAATAAAGAAAGTTGTACAAAGCCAATGAAAAATGCTTGCCATAAGTCTTTATAGGATTATAATTATCCATCCTCTTTTAAGGAAATATTCTCATTCTTGGTCAGTGCTTTTTAATCACTGCTATATCCTAGATGAAAACAATTTTTTTTTGAGGGAGGAAAAATTATGTATATTGTTAAATGGTAATTATTTAATAAAAACAAAACAAATTAACTGAATAAAAATATGTTCCTTGTTACTTTAAATGATTTGGTTTTAAGTGATCTCTAGAATGAAAGATGCAGATACCAGGCATACCCATTTACTTGCTTCTTTGGAAGAGTCTGATCTGACCATCCATAATAAAAGTGACTCTCTATATATATAGAAATACCTTAACCTTATTTTAGTGAATATGTTTTTATAATTTTTACATGTAAAAATTTTATGATTTTAAGAACATATTCTGTTTACTATTTAGTTCTAGAATGATCAAAACTTATGGTGATAGATATATAAAAATAGTACTCAACTCTGGGTGGGGGAAGGAGTAATATAAGAACTGACTCAAAATAGCCTTGAGAAAACTATCCAGAGTAATGGAAATTTTTTACATCTCTTGATTATGGTATTACTTATGTGGTGCATGTTCTTGCTAAACTTGTCAAAATTCACTGAAATATACACTTCAGATTTGTGTATTTTACCTACGTAAATTATGCCTCAATTAAAATAAAACAAAAACCTGATCCATTATTTACTTAGCTTGCGTTCTAAATCCCTCATATAGCAATAGTATTATGTTGTTAACGAAGGTAGTTGATCCAATGGCATATCTTTTTGTATTTCTTTCTTTAAGAAGAAATAGTATGAATTAATTGTGCTGCTTACCCAATACCTCACCACTTAGTGGTTTAAAAACAATAAAAATTTATCATTTCATATAATTTCTACAGGTCAAGAATTCAGGAATGAATTAGTGGGATGGTTTTACTCAGGATCTCATGAGGTTGCAGTCAAGTGGGGCTGTAATCATCTGAAAGCTTGACAGGCTAAATATCTAATAAGATAGCTCACTTATTTGGTGCCAGTTGTTGACTGTAAGCTTTAATTCTTTCCCATCTTGAAGGCTTTTCAACACTAGTCTCTTCTATCCTCACAACATGGGATTGGCTTCTCTCAGAATGAGCAATCTAAGAGAGAAAAGAAAGCAAGCTGGAAGCTTCTATGCCTTTTATGACCTACCCTCAGGAACCACACACCCATCAATTTCTGCAGTTATCTGCTGGATGCAGAAGTCAACCATTAATTCTATTCACTGTGGAGGGGACTACCTAAGAATGTGAATCTCAGAAGTCAAGGGTCATTGGGGATCACCTTAGAGGCTGGCTATCACAGAAGTCTTTGAGATCATACAAGTACTTAAAAAAAAAAACAGGAGTAAAATACTAACTGACATTAATACTAATTGAAAAATAACTAAAGTTCTTAAAATTATTCAGTATGGATTTAGGCTACTTGTGACAGAAGAAAGGAAGATGTTTACACTATGAAGAGAAGGTAGAGTATTAAGGGGATATCCAAAAGTACTAGAGGTGGAATGAACATGGCTATACTAAGATCAGAATTGGTCCACATTCTGAAAATTGATGTTACTCATGGGCTTGTGCTCCCACCATTCTGGGGGACCCTATAACCTACAACTGGAGTAGTTCTCTGGTCATCAGAGTGGTAGTAACTATAGAATGTTCCTTCTGATCTTGAAATTTCCCCCTCTGCCCATACTTGTCCTTCCTTTACTTACTGAAAAAAACTGAGGCAGAAGAGAGAATCTGGTGACTCAGAAGACAAATTTCCATTTTCATTTTACTTCAACTCTCTCCTTTTACTTTTTTTTTAACTTTCAATTGTACTATATATAAGGATACAGTTGATATTGCTTTGCCAGAAATATTAAACCATTAGCTTGTGGAAGGTTTTACTTTTCTGTGTTCCTCATGCTTTCTCTTTGTTTTAGATATAAATCTGATAGCACTGAACACTAGTAGTGTCAATAGTATGAAGGTGTAAAGAAGCCACCTTTTTTCAATATGTCTTCATGAAGATAAAATCTTACAGATGGAAGCATACTCTTTGAGTAGATAGATAAACATGAATAGGATTAAATGCAAATTTCATAGTCTTTCATTCCATTTACATTTCTTTTTATTTATTTATTTTTTATTAACATATTATTTGTTTTAGGGGTACAGGTATGTGATTTGTTAGTCTTACACAATTCACACCGTTCACGATAACACATACCCTCCCCAAGGTCTTTCACGCAGCCGCCCCATCCCTCCCACTCCCCTCCACTCCAGCAACCCTCAGTTTGTTTCCTGAGATTAAGAGTCTCTTATGGTTTCATCTTACCCCCCCTTCCCTTATGACCCTCTGTCTTGTTTCTCAAATTCCTCATATCAGTGAGATCACATGATAATTGTCTTTCTCTGATTGACTTATTTCAGTTATCATAATACCCTCTACTTCCATCCACGTGCCATTTACTTTTCTAATAGTCTGTTTCATTTACATAAAATATAACATTTGGTAGTTTTTATGGGTCTTTGTAATTTCTTCAAGTAAGATATTTAAACATTTTTGTAAGTAAAGTACTATTTTCTAATCCTTCTGGTAACAGACTAAAATTCAGTGTTTTCTTCATTCATTTTGGAATATAACATTCAGCACTTACTGCCTTTGAGTAGATCTGATTCTGTCAGGTTCAGTTCCAAGTTGTTATCTGATCCATCCATCTAAATTAGCTTTGTTGAAAACTATTTGACTTTCCACATATTTGGATTACATTAGTCTCCAGTAACAGAGCAGATTTCATGTGCAGAGTTGCTGTGCTGTAATTTTAATTAATTCTATAACCTGTTTATGGAAAGTGAGAAGATATCCTTATGGCTTATAAATCATATAAATTTCCCCTACTGCCAAAAGTAAGCACCCTGCACCTGTAAGAGAGGCCGATGCAAAGTAAACAGGAAATCTATGTAGATGGGCTTGCAATTTGAGACCCCCATGATTTTTACTTGTCCATCTGTCTCTAACTGTTGTAAAACTGTAAGCTGCCAGTTGTCTGGTAGTTATTTGCAGCTCATTGTCTAAATTTAAACATCATCCAAGTCATATATCTTACAGGATTTATATTTTGAAGAAAAATTTAAGTCTTGTAAAATTGGTGAGATGGGGAGTAGGGAAATGAAAATTAGAAAATTAGAGAAGCGTCTAGTGTCAATTTACTCTCGTTTTTTGTAACACATTTAATATCATTGAACTAAGCAGTATTGTCCTAAAACCGTCATAGTAGTAATTCATATTACAAATATAACTTAAAACTATCTTGTGGTTTCAGATTGCACTAGAAAGCCAAGCATCTTCTTTTTTTAAATATTAATGGCCCTAAAACTTTTTTGAGAATTTATGTTATCCAAACAGAAAATAGTGATTTTGTGCTGTGACCTGGAGGTATTTATCAAGTCAGTCTCTTATAAAATAATGTTATTTGTATAGATAGCTTGCTGATCTGGGTTGAAAGAGAAAATTCACCATTTTCTTTATAGTTTATTCAAGCTCGAATATGAGGAATTAATTTTTGGAGAATACTACTCTCTCTTCAGTGGCTTTTATATGTTACTTGTGCCAGAGTTTGTTCTTGCCAATATTTCTCTCCAGTTTCAGTTAATGATCAAAATTATTTGTTGGAAACATAGAAGTATGGAATTCAATTAAATTCATATAACCAGTAGGTTTCAAGAAACAAAGTACAGCATTTGGAAGGTTTGTTTGAAGTCATCTCATATTTGGTGCCTGTGAATCTATTTAATTGCTACCCTAAAGCCATATTCAAGATACTGAAAGTGAGGAAATTTAAATCTCAACTCCTTTCAGAAATATTTTCCAAGAATGTTAAAACGTACCTTCATCACTCCTATTAAAGCAAGCATGAGAAAATGGTTTGCCTTTTAAGTCTAGGTGCTATTTGGAAAATATTTCCCTTTGTGTTAGTTTTATTCAGAGCATGTACTTTTGCCTAATCTGTAGCAGTGTCAGCAAGTGTAGTTCATAGACAGATATTCAGCAGAGTTTTGGCACTTGGAGTAAAGTTTCTGCATTGTCCCTAAATTTGCAAGTGAAGGCAGGGTGAGTAGTGCAGGCATGTTTCTTTAATAAAATGTTTGTCATATGTTTTTAGGGTTATGGTTTTGAAAATGTACCAGAGAACCATCAGCATAGCAGAGGTTATACATGGTTATACATGGAGACTTTGATGGGAAGCAGGCTATGTCTGCAGCTGTTCACCAGCTTGATGGAAAACATGATCTGACTTACTTGGATGAGTAAGTTTTATTTGCTCCTATTAAAAGATTGCCTACTCACTGAATTAGATACTATAAAGAATTTTGGACACATTTTAGAGCACAGTCTATATAGATGCATCATGACCCACAGGTCTCACAGTCATCAGAAATGGATACTAGATATTCTTATTTTAGAAAATAACCTTATAGAAGTTCAAGCTCGTGTACATTTTTTTTCCTTCAAGGGCCCTCATTTCAAAATTCATTTGAAATTATTATAGTGTAGTCAAGTAACTTAGAGATTTATATAACTGCTGTATACTTTTTTCCTATTTTACTTGTTTTGTTTAAGGATGGAAAATAGTACCAAAGATGCACTTTAGTCAGGCTTTGAATCTTGCAGTTATCTTTTGCTTTCTTCCTCCTTTGTACCCTATATCCTGTTAGCCATCAAGTATCATTAATACAACCTTGGTGGTATTTCTCACATCTCTACTGTTTTTTACCTTCTTTAGTTTAGGCCTTCATTAACAAACCGCTGACTATTGCATTACAACATTCTCCTAACTGGTCTTCCTTAGTCATTAGTATACTCCGTTACTACTTTCTGCTGCTATATTATTATTTTTAAAGATCAGTCCATTCCCTGCTCAGAAACACTAGGTGACTCTCATTTTTGTGTTTGGGAGAGGGGGGAGTGCATTTTATAGGCATAGGATCTAACTTCAGTGAAACTCTCTAAATTATTTCCAAATAGTGTTTAATTTTTGCCAGTAGTTTTTTTTCTTACCCATAGATTATTGAGGATATGGAGCACCAGAGAACTGAAATATGATAGGAAGACTGAGCTGTCCTTTTGATCAGATGTATATCTCCAATCTTTGGCATGAGCTATAGCACTTTTTTACGTTATTCACTTACCTCCATCTTTCTAGACCATACCACTGAACCAAAGCAGAAATATTTTCCTACTCCAAATTTATTACATTGAATCTCTCCAGTTGTAAAGTGCCTTTTCCCTTTTAGCTTTTAACTGTTTGCCTGCAGGGGCACCTGGATGGCTCAGGTGGTTTAGCACCACTCTTGGTTTCAGCTCAAGTTATAGTCTCAGGATCATGAGATCAAGCCCCACGTCTGGCTCTGCACTTAATGGGGAGTCTGCTCGAGATTCTCTCTGTCCCTCTGCCTTTGTCCTTCCCCTTATTCACACTTGTGCGTGCGCTCTCTCTCTTTCTTTCTCTTTCAAATAAATAAAATAAATTGTTTGCTTGCAATCATAGAATTATGGAAGCTATGATTTGCCTTCCGTAACTAACCATACATTTTTAACATGCATACTATAATATTTTAATTTTTCTATCTCCTAAAATTGTCAGCCTAAGAGTTTGCCTATTGTGTGATAAATGAATAATTAGGTGAACTAATTGTGTTTTTAGTTTAGTCATGCAGTTCAAACTATATTTCCCTATTATCTTCCTTTTAACTATGTACCATAATTTTATTTCCCAGACAAATTAGTTTTGGTGAAAGTCTGATGCAAATGTTATCTTGGTGATTTGTTTATTATTTTCTTGGAATATATTTTTAAATAGAATAAGTAAAAAAAAATTGTTCATTTCCTTTCTCATGGCTCTGGAGAAAAAAATCTAAATTCATTTTAAGATGTTGGCAGAATCCAGTTCCTTCCAATGATAGCACTGACATTCCTATTTCCTTGATTACTATCAACCAGAGGCTGCTCTCAGCTTCTGGAAGCCATCTGTACTCCTTGTCATACGGCCCTCTCCATCTCCAAAGTCAGCAATGGAGAAACTCCCTCATCACATCTCACTCATGCTTGGAATCTTTTGTATTTCCTCTGTCTCTAAGCTCTAGATCCAGATTTTAAGGACTGATGTGATAAGGTTAGGCTCACCCAGACAATCTCCCTTTCTTTCTTTCTTTTTATTTTTTAAGATTTTATTTATTTATTTGACACAGAGAGATCCCAAGTAGGCAGAGAGGCAGGCAGAGAGAGGAGGAGGAAGCAGCACCCCCCTCCCTCGGGCAGAGGGAGCCCCCGATGCGGGGCTTGATCCCAGGACTCTGGGATCATGACCTGAGCCGAAGGCAGAGCCTAAACCCACTGAGCCACCCAAGCACCCAGACAATCTCCCTTTCTTAAAGTCAACTGTGCCATATAACAGCTTGATCATGGGAGTAAAGTCCATCATATTCATAGCATTGGGGGATATACAGGGTGTATATCAGGGAGCAGGGATCTTGGGAACCACCTTAGGATTCTGCCTACTGCAGTTTGGTTATTGGGGAAAAATTGGGGAAAATTTTTTAGTCTTATAGAAGTATGATATTTGGTGTTCTTTTTTATATTAGTAAGTCATTGTGGCTGAGATGATGGGGAATGTGCTATGTCAGGGATCACCAAGATCCCTCCCAGTCACTGATTCACTGGAAACACTCACAGGACTCAGAGTTCATATACCCAACGGTTACACCATACAGCAAAAGGAGACAAAACAAAATCAATAAAGGGGCAAAGAATGGAAGAAAGCAGCCATATGCTTTCCAGATTCCTCTCTGGGAAGAGTTGTAGAGGATGTACTTAATTCCAAGAGCAGCAAATTGTGACAGTGTGTGCCAAGGGCTGCCCATTAGAGAAGCTTGTCTGAGTGTGGAAGTGGAGGGTTATTAGGGTTTGGTCACATAGGCACATAAGGCCTGTGTGATTGACTGCAGTTACTGATGCTCTAGACCCTTAGAAGGAAAGCAGGTGTTCCACATAAATCACATTGTTTGCACACACTATCTAGATAAGCTAGAGTGGTTCGGGGCCTCAAAAGGGCAAAACACTCTTATCAGAATATTTCTAAGAGCACAATTCCCAGGAGCCCACAAAGGCTAGGCAGGAAAAATAGGCACTTTGGGGAAATGCACATAGAGACTGATGGGATTCTTTTTTGAAGGGGTATTAGGTTTTGTAGCCACTTCCAGCAATTCATGAAGTATGTTAAGACTTTGTAAACTAATAGTTGCTGGTCTTGTTCAGTTGGGTTTTTAGAAAGACTTTTTTTTCATTCACCAATGAGGCTTTCTATTGCTGCTATTAACATTGCCACAAATTTAGCAGTTTAAAACACACATTTATTATCTTATAGTTCTGTCAGTCAGAAGTCTATTGGACTTGGCTGGTTTTTCTGCTTCAGGTCTAACAAAGCCAAAGCCAAGGTGTCAGCAGGGCTGTATTTCCTTTGGAGGCACTAAGGGAGAATTCATTTCCAGGCTTATTCCAGTTATTGGTAGAATTTAGTTCCATATGGCTGTAGGACTGAGAGCCCCATTTCCTTACTAACTATTGGCCAGAAGTTGTTCTTAGATTTTAGAAGCCATCAGCATTTCCTGGCTCATGGCCCCATTTCTTCATCTTCAAAGCTAGTGACAACAGGTCCAGTCCAAGCAAGATGAATCTCTGACCCCTCCTATCTTTTCTTCTGGCATTCTCTCTGACTCTTCTGCTCTCCTATCCTACCTTAAGGTTTGTGTGATTACATTGAGTTCACCTGGATAAATGAAGGGACTGTCTCTATTTTAAGGTTAATGAATTAGCAATCTAAATCCATCTGCCAAGCCCCTTCACAGCAGTACCTATCCTAGTGATTGGTTGAATACCTATGTGACAAGAATCTTGGGAGGATTATACCTATCATATTCTTTGTACAGGTAAATACTGAAGTTTTTCCTCCTCACTTAAATCTAAATTTTTTTATTAATTATACCTCAATTTTTAAAGAGAGAAATAATTAATTAAGCAGTGTTAATTCTTTTAACAATTATAAGCATGTTTAACCTCTGTTTTCTTGATGAAATTTTTGAGTCACTCAAGTTGCCAGTTATCCTCAGAAAAAAAATCAAAATTTAATAAAGTTTAAATTCAAACTTTGTTTAAAACTTCTGGTCTCCAGAATAATAATCAAGAGTAAAATAAACCCTGTGTTTATTAAAATGAAATTCCTTCTGGGAAAAGGGACTACTTCAATGTCCATATACAAAAAGAATGATCAGAGAATGCATACATATGTTGATATCGATATGTTATTTTCCATTACAGAAAGTTTCATTTAGCCAAGTGCATCCTCAACTGAAAACGTTAGTGATGTATTAGATGCACTATATTGAAAGAGAGAGGAAGACAGGTGGGCAAGATGAGTAGGGACTAGAGTGAGAAAGGAGACTGGATTTGGGATGAGGAATATATGTAAGAGAAGTTATGAACTCTTTGAGTCCTGATGGGTAATTTTAAGTGTTCTGGGCTGAACTGAGTTAAACTGGAAGGCAGGGGACACAATGAAAAGAGGCAGTTAATAATCAGCTCCAGCTGTTGTTGCTGTGTTAGAAAGTGTCTGGGTATTACCATTTCTTTAAAATTTTCAAAAGAATTCAGAATTTGGATTCTTAGGTGAAATCTCTGAATTTATAAACATTTTCAAGTAATTAAAAAATTCAAAAATCATGATCCAAACAAAACAATGTAATGGGCTAAAATTAGCCAATGGACAGTCAGTTTGCAACTATCTGATGTAAGAAGTTAAATTGTTGGTGAAGGTATATTTCTTCTATTTAATGGATTTAAAAGGATGGGGTCATTGTGAAAAGGAGTGAAAAGTAGTGGGTTTTTAAACTTTTAAGAATCATTCACTTATTTTAACACCTTGGAAAGAAAAGGTGAAATATCTGCGTATCCTGATTTTACTAGTAAGGTGAGAAATTATATAATTGTTTTTGAAATAGCAGAATGATCTAAGAATGAAAGGAATTATCTGTGTGGGAAATCATTTGCACCTATGGAAATCTATTTATCTACATATAGCTGTCCAATTTCCCCAGCACCATTTATTGAAGAGACTGTCTTTTTTTTTCCATTGTATATTTTTTCCTGCTTTGTCAAAGATTATTTGACCATAGAGTTGAGGGTCCATATCTGGACTCTCTACTCTGTTCCACTGATCTATGTGTCTGTTTTTATGCCAGTACCATGGTGATCACAGCTTTGTAGTAAAGCTTGAAATCAGGTAACGTGATACCGCCAGTTTTATTTTTGTTTTTCAACATTTCCTTAGCAATTCGGGGTCTCTTCTGATTCCATACAAATTTTAGGATTATTTGCTCCAGCTCTTTAAAAAAATACCAGTGGAATTTTGATCAGAATGGCATTAAAAGTATAGATTGCTCTAGGCACTATAGACATTTTAACAATGTTTATTCTTCCGATCCAAGAGCATGGAATTATTCTTCTGATCCAAGAGCCCATCCTTTTGTGTCTTCTTCAATTTCTTTCATGAGTGTTCTGTAGTTCCTCAAGTACAGATCCTTTACCTCTTTAGTTAGGTTTATTCCCAGGTATCTTATGGTTCTTGGTGCTATAGTAAATGGAATTGATTCTCTAATTTCCCTTTCTGTATTTTCATTCTGAGTGTATAAGAAAGCCACTGATTTCTGTACATTGACTTTGTATCCTGCCACGTTACTGAATTGCTGTATGAGTTCTAGGAGTTTGGGGGTGGAGTCTTTTGGGTTTTCCATATAAAGTATCATGTCATCTGCGAAGAGAGAGAATTTGACTTCTTCATTGCCAATTTGGATACCTTTTATTTCTCTTTGTTGTCTGATTGCTGTTGCTAGGACTTCTAATACTATGTTGAACAAGAGTGGTGAGAGTGGGCATCCTTGTCGTGCTCTCTTACACCGTATACAAAGATAAACTCGAAATGGATAAAAGACCTCAACATGAGACAGGAATCCATCAGAATCCTAGAGGAGAACATAGGCAGTAACCTCTTTGATATCAGCCACAGCAACTTCTTTCAAGATATGTCTCCAAGGGCGCCTGGGTGGCTCAGTTGGTTAAGCGACTGCCTTCGGCTCAGGTCATGATCCCGGAGTCCCAGGATCGAGTCCCACATCGGGCTCTCTGCTTGGCAGGGAGTCTGCTCCACCCGCTGACCTCTCTCCTCTCATGCTCTCTCTCTTTCATTCTCTCTCTCTCTCTCTCTCTCTCAAATAAATAAATAAAATCTTTAAAAAAAAAAAAGATATGTCTCCAAAGGCAAAGGAAACAAAAGCGAAAATGAACTTTTGGGACTTCATTAAGATCAAAAGCTTCTGCACAGCAAAGGAAACAGTCAACAAAACAAAGAGGCAACCCATGGAATGGGAGAAAATATTTGCAAATGACAGTACAGACAAAAGGTTGATATCCAGGATCTATAAAGAACTTCTCAAACTCAACACACACAAAACAGACAGTCATGTCAAAAAATGGCCAGAAGACATGAACAGACACTTCTCCAATGAAGACATACAAATGGCTATCAGACACATGAAAAAATGTTCATCATCACTAGCCATCGGGGAGATTCAAATTAAAACCACATTGAGGTACCACCTCACACCAGTTAGAATGGCCAAAATTAGCAAGACAGGAAACTACGTGTGTTGGAGAGGATGTGGAGAAAGGGGAACCCTCTTACACTGTTGGTGAGAATGCAAGTTGGTGCAGCCACTTTGGAGAACAGTGTGGAGATTCCTCAAGAAATTAAAAATAGAGCTTCCCTATGATCCTGCAATTGCGCTACTGGGTATTTACCCCAAAGATACAGATGTGGTGAAAAGAAGGGCCATCTGTACCCCAATGTTTATAGCAGCAATGGCCATGGTCGACAAACTGTGGAAAGAACCAAGATGCCCTTCCATGGACGAATGGATAAGGAAGATGTCGTCCATATACACTATGGAGTATTATGCCTCCATCAGAAAGGATGAATACCCAACTTTTGTAGCAACATGGATGGGATTGGAAGAGATTATGCTGAGTGAAATAAGTCAAGCAGAGAGAGTTAATTATCATATGGTTTCACTTATTTTTGGAGCATAACAAATAACATGGAGGACATGGGGAGATGGAGAGGAGAAGGAAGTTGAGGGAAATTGGAAGGGGAGGTGAACCATGAGAGACTATGGACTCTGAGAAACAACCTGAGGGGTTTTGAAGGGGCAGGGGATGGGAGGTTAGGGGAGCCTGGTGGTGGGTTTTAGGGAGGGCACATATTGCATGGAGCACAGGGTGTGGTGCAAAAACAATGAGTACTGTTACGCTGAAAAGAAATAAAAATAAATTTAAAAAAAAAGAAAAAAGACTCAAAACCAAAACCAAAAAAAAAAAAAAAAACAACCACTTATGTATAACCTTAATGGCCAACTGTCAGAGCATTTTTTTTCGTTTACTTATTGTTCTGCCCCCATTAAATCAATTTCTTTAGTAAGTGAGGTGAGAACACTTTAATAAACTCACTCAGGAGTTGCAGTGACTTCAAGGGAACACTTTGAATTTTATTCTGTGTGTTATCTATACACATAAAAGACAAAAGAACAACAAAAAAGTAATGAAATTAGCACAGTTCCCTATTGGGAAATGTTTGAAAGGCAGAAACTCCTGAGTTGTTAAATTATAAGATGTCAACACATAAAAGAACTACAATTAAATAAGCACTTGGAGTCAGAGATTTGGGGTTTTTTTTATTGTTTTATTTTGTCTTAGTCTTTGTGTGTGTGTGTGTGTGTGTATACACACACACATATATATATGAGGTATTTGATTATGGTAAAGGTTACAATTATGCATCCTTAATTTATCTAACTTCCGTGAATTAATATTATGGCAATTCACATATAAGGTAGGGATCTTAGATAATATGCTTCCCTTCACCCTCCTCCCATCCTTTAGATATTATTGTCATTTCATTGTGCAATTAATATTTACTTTTATATGTATTATAAATCTGACTATACATCATTATTGTTTTTTGCTGTAAAAGATGTCTTTAAAATTCTATCCCAGGACCCTGGGGTCATGACCTGAGCTGAAGGCAGACACCCAACTGACTGAGCCATCCAGGAATCCCTATGTTTTCCTTTTTTTTTTTTTTAATTAACATATAATGTATTATTTATCCCAGGGGTACAGGTCTGTGAATCACCAGGCTTACACAATGCACAGCACTCACCATAGCACATACCCTTCCCAAAGTCCATCACCCAGCCACCCTATCTCTACCTCCCTACCCCCCAGCAACCCTCAGTTTGTTTTATGAGATTGAGTCTCAACACCCAAAGAACAAATAATCCAATCAAGAAATGGGCAGAAGACATGAGCAGACATTTTTGCAAAGAAGGCTTCCAAATGGCCAACAGACACATGAAAAAGTGCTCAACATTCCTCAGCATCAGGGAAATACAAATCAAACCACAGTGAGATACCACCTCACACCAGTCAGAATGGCTAAAAGTAACAAGTCAGGAAACAGCAGATCAAGGATGCAGAGAAAGGGGAACCTCCTACACTGTTGGTGGGAATGCAAGTTGGTGCAGCCACTCTGGAAAATAGTATGGAGGTTCCTCAAAAAGTTGAAAATAGAGCTACCCTATGACCCAGCAATTGCACTACTGGGTATTTACTCTAAAGATAAAAATGTAGGGATCCAAAGGGGAACATGAACCTGAATGTTTATAGCTGCAATGTCCACAATAGCCAAACTATGGCAAGAACCTAATGTCCATCAACAGATGAATGGATAAAGAAGAAGTGGTATATATACACAATGGAATACTATGCAGCCATCAAGAGAAAAGAAATTTTGCCATTTGCAACGACATGGATGGAACTAGAGCATTATGCTAAGTGAAATAAGTTAGAGAAAGACAATTACCATATGATCTCCCTCATATGAAGAATTTGAGAGGCAAGGCGGGGGTCAGGGGATATGAAACAAGATGGGATTGGGAGGGAGACAAATCCCTATGTTTTTTGGTTCTTTTTTTTTGAAGTAAACTTTACATTCAGTGAAAGTACAAAAACTTGTATATCACCTGATGAATTTTGGACAAAGTATTTTCCTCTGTAAGCCAAATACACGTCAAGATTAGATCATCACCATCATCCTAGAAATTTCACTCAAACCCCTTCCCAGTAAATTTTTACTGTTCACCTCAACCCAACTCCCAGAGGCAACCAGTTTGCTGTTTTTTTCACCCTAGATTAGTTTTATTCTAGCACCTTATATAATTATACAGTATATACTCTTTTATCTAAGGTTTCTTTCACACACCCTAATGTTTTGGGGAGTCACTTATGTAGCTTCATGTATTATAATCTATTTTTATTGCTGAGGTGTATTCCAGCTTATGAATATGCCACAATTTCTTTAGCAATGTTCTGCTTATGAGCTTCTGAGATATTTCCAGGTTTTTGGTCTTTATAATCAAAGTTGTTGTGAATGTTCTTATGTCTTTTTTTGTGAGCAAATGTTTTCTTATCCCTGGATAAATATGTAGCAATAAAATTGGTGGCTTATGGGGTAACTATATGATTGTTAGAAACCACCAGACCTTTATCTAAAGTGTTGTACCTTTTACATTCCTAATAACAATGTATGAAAGTTTAGTTCATTCATAGCCTTGCCAGCAGTTGGTGTTTTTAATTCTTGACTTTTAGCCACTGTAATGAATATAAAGTGGTATCTCATTGTAGATTTAATTTACATTTCCACGATGACTAAAGATGTTGGGTGTTTCTCATGTGTTCATTGTACATTCATATCATGACATACATGTCTGTTCAGTCTTTTGGTCCCATTTTAAGCATGTTATTTGTCTTTTTATTATTGACTTAGAGGCATTCATTGTATATTCTATTCTCTATACATATACTTTTTAAGATTTTTTTGTGAATATTTCTGCCAGTCTGCCTTGCCTAGTTATTTTTTAATGTATATCTTGATGAGCAGAAATTATTGATGATGAAGGCTAATGTATCAAATTTTTCTTTATGGATATTACCATGTATCTTTTTTCAGAAACTTTTGTCTCCTCCCCAGTCATGAAGATATTCTCATATGTTTTCTTTTAGAAAATTATAGTTTTAAAATTTATATTGAATCTCTGATCTCTCTCAGTTTAATATTGTGGTGTTCAACTCTGTTTTTGTCACATGGATATTCAGCTGTTCTAACTCTATTTGCTTGAAAGACTTTCCTTTTTCCATTGAATTGCTTTGATGCTTTTATTAAAAATTAAATGGCCATGTAAATGTAGGTCTATTTCTGGCCTTCTGTTTTGTTTTATTTGTCTATTTTCTGTCCTTATTCGAGCACGGTACTATCTTTATTACTCTAGCTTAATAGTAGGTATTGAAGTCAGGAAATACAAGTTTTCCAACTTTGGTCTTCTGTTTCAAGATGGCTTTAGTGATCCTTGGATCTTTACATTTTCATGTAAATTTTATAGTAAGTTTCCCAGTTTCTGAGAAAGTCTGTTGGTATTCTGATCGGAATTACATTGCTCCCATGGACCAATTTGGCAACAACTGAAATCTTAATTTTGAAACTTCTAATAAGTGAATATGTTGTTTTCTCCAAATTTTTAAATCCTCCTTAATTTCTCTCAGCAATATTTAATAGTTTACAAAGTAGAGTTCTTGATTTTTTATTAAACTTATTCCTAAGTGTCTTGTGTTTTGATATGATTGTAGACAAAACTGTGTTTTGTCTTCCAATTATTTGCTGCTAGTATAGAAAGATGCAAGCAGCATAGGCATATGGTATATAAAAATACAAGCGTAAAATAGTTCAAGAAAAAATATAAGGCATAAAGATTATAAGAAGGAAGAGAAAAAGTAGGGGATGAAAAATAAGAGAAGGAAGAGAGAGGAGAAGGAGGAAAAGTTGTAAATATATTTCTGTTCAATGATGACGTGGTTGTGTAGAAAATCCTACAGCATGTACAAAAGAACTCTTTGAATTAATAAATGACTTTAGTGAGGTAACAGGCAACAAGACCAATATAAAAATATCAATAATAAGTGAGTCTGTTTCTGTTTTGTTTTGTTCTTTAGATTGAAATACAAATAATACTGTATTTGTTTTCTGTCTGACTTATTTCACTTGTGTAATACCCTCCATGTTGTCCATCCATGTTGTCACAAATTGCAAGATTTTATTCTTTTTCATGGCTGAGTAAACTCCATTTTATATATACCACATTTTTTTCCATTTATTTGTTGATGGATATTCAGGTTGCTTCCTAGCTTGGTAATTAAAAATAATGCTGCAATGAACAATGGGTGCATATATCTCTTTGAATAGGTGCTTTCATTTTCTTTGGATAAATACCACAAGTAGAATTGCTGGATCATTGGTAGTTCTATTAATTTTTGAGGAAGCTCTATACTGTTTCCCACAGTGGTAAAATCAATTTACATACCCTTACTCCACGTCTTTGGCAACACTTATTATTTTTTTGTTTTCTGTTTAAATATAGCCAATCTGACAGGTGTGAGATGATAACTCATTGTGATTTTATTTGCATTTCCTTGATGATAAATGATTTTGAGCACCATTTCATGTGTCTGTTGGTCATTTGTGTGTCATCTTTGAAGGAAAGGTCTACTCAAGTCCTCTGCCCATTTTTTAATCAGATTGTTTGTTGTTTTGATATGAAGTTGTTTAAGTTCTTTATTGTGGATAAATATTTCTTTAATGTTTTTTTTGTTTTTATTTAAATTCCAGTTAGTCAACTTACAATGTAATATTAATTTCAGGTATACAATATAGTGATTCAAAAGTTCTGTATAACACCTGGTTTTCATCTTAACAAGCACACTCCTTAATCCCTATCACCTGTCCCACCATGCAGCCACCCATCTCCCCTCTGGTAACCATTAGTTTGTTTTCTATAGTTAAGAGTCTGTTTCCTGGTTTGTCTCTCTTTCTCTTTCCTCTTTGCTCATTTGTTTCTTGAATTCCACATATGAGTGGAATCATATGGTATTTGTTTTTCTTTAACTGACTTGCTTCACTTAACATAATACTCTCTAGCTCCGTCCATGTCATTGCAAATGACAAGATTTCATTCTTTTTTATAGATTGGTAATACTGTAGTGTGTGTGAGAGAGAGAGAGAGAGAAACTTGGGCTCTTTCCATAGTTTGGCTGTTGCCGATAATGCTGCTATAAATTTCAGGGTGCGTGTATTCCTTTGAATTAGTATTTTTGTATTCTTTGGGTAAATACCTGTTAGTAGAATTGCTGGATTGTAGTGTACTTATATTACAAAGCTTTAGTTATCAAAATAGTACAGTACTGATACAAAAATAGACACACAGATCAATGAGACAGAGTAGAAAACCCAGAAATAAACCACAATGATATGGGTCAATTAACCTTTGACAATGTAAGAAAGAATCTAATGGGAAAAAGAGTCTCTTCAACAAATGGTGTTGGGAAAACTGGACAGCAACATACAAAAGGATGAAACTGGGCCACTTTCTTATACCATACAAAAAATAAATTCAAAATGGATTAAAGGCAAAAATGTAAGATATAAAACATAAAAATCCTAGAGGAGAACACAGGTAGAAACCTCTTTGAAATCAGCCATAGCAGCTTCTTTCTAGATATGTCTCCCAAGGCAAGGGAAACAAAAGCAAATATAAACTATTGAGACCTCATCAAAATGAAAGTTTCTGCATAGTGAAGGAAACAAGCAACAGAATTAAAGGTCAGCCTACAGGATGGGAGAAGATATTTGAAAATGACATACCTGATAAAGGGTTAGTATCCAAAATATGTGAAGAACTTTTCAAACTCAACACCCAAAAAACAAATAACCAACTTAAGAAATGGGCAGGAGACATGAGTAGACATTTCTCCAAAGACATATGGATGGCTAATAGACGCATGAAAAGACGCTCAACATCACTCGTCATCAAGGAAATACAAATCAAAACTACAGAGAGATATCACCCTCATACCTGTCAGAATGGCTAAAATCAACAACACAAGAAACAACAGGTGTTGGTGAGGTTGTGGAGAAGGGGGAACCCTCTTACACTGTTGGTGGGAATACAAACTGGTGCAGCCACTCTGGAGAACAATAAAGGATTTTCCTCAAAAAGCTAAAAATTTAATTTATTTAATGTTTTAATCAGAGACAATCATTTTGATTGAGTGGATGATGATCCTGTCTCTGAATAGATGTAGGCTGTAGTCATAATTGCTAACATCATCAGGACTTCGACTAACTTTTGTAGTCATAATTGCTAACATAGAACATTAGATCTGATCAACTGCTTTAACAGGTACTTTCTTTGAGCCCCACTGGACAGCAAAATAAAGCATGGGAGAAATTATGTTTGTTTTAAAACAGAATTGAGAGTAGAAATCACCAAATGTACTTCTCTATTATAGAATAAGCCAAATGTGTCCCCCCATAAAGTTTTAAGATTTGAGCAAGTATGCTCAGTGAACTTGTCAAAATATCAAAACTATCCCCTAGATACCTAAATGAGTTACTTGTCGAAAGGCGTTTTTTAAAATTATTGCTCTAGATGTCACTGTGCTTTCCAAAACTATTTCAGTTTTGACATAATTAAAGGTTAGAAGTTCTTTAAAATAATAATTGGCCAAAATTTCTTGAAGCTATTTCTGGATGGAGGGTCATGTCATCATTATGTTAGAGGACCTCTCTCTGCAACATCAGGAGGCACGCATCTAGTTCTAAAAGCTTTTCACACTAAGAAGGGAAGAATATCCTTGGCTCTTTGTCTTTTCTTCTTAGAGCAGATGTTTGCCCTGACGGAGAGGGCTACTTTTTTTTTCTTTTGTTGAAGTATAATTAATCAATATCATTTTAGTTTCAGGTATATGACATATTGAGCCCATACAATTCTATACCTTTCTATATATTCAATATATATATCTTCAACAAATGGTGTTGGGAATTCTGTACATTACTCGGTGCTCATTTTTTTCTTTGTCTTATGATAATATATACTTAAAGGCTTTTTGAGGAATGTCAAAAAGCCCTGAGATAATATTTGTGTCACATAGTATGGCACATAAGTGACTATTGTCTGTGTTATGAAAAGCAGATGACATGTCAAAAATTCTACGAAGAAGTTTATTAACAGAAACTGATTTTAATAGAAACTAAGATCATGGCTGGTAGTATGTTATTTATACTTCTAACTTTTCCTTTCTTCTTATTAAATACTACATTTGAAAAAGTTTGTCTATATGGAAAAGTTTGGAATATTGGATTACCAAAATAGGACACAGAAACATGAAGTGAGCAAATGCTGTTGAAAAAAATGGCACTGCCAATGACTTGCTTAACACAACGTTGCCACAAAACTTCAATTTGTAGAAAAACAATATCTAAAGTGCAATAAAACACAGCACAATAAAACGAAACATGCCTGTAATAAGTTCTAAGAGTTCCATATCCTCCCCTAATGATGGCAAAATGGTATAACAACTCTAACTTCATATCCTCTCAGTCTTCCGGAGAGTAGCGAGCCATTTTTATCAGTTGCCATTTAAGTCCTGAGATTTTCAATCAGACCAGCTTAAGAACAATTATTGTGGCCAGGGGAAAGTGACTAATAAAGGCCTGAGTGACATTTCTACTCCTAAAGACAGAACATATGAGATAAAGGAGAATAGGAGGGAGACGGAGTCTGAAATAAAAATTGTAAATTGTCTTTGGAAGAAGGGGACATGAATGCCAGGGAGGGAAACAATAAATATCCACTTTAAGGTATAGGAATTGATACTCAGAGCAGTTACTTTAACACATCTGTCACAGTGATATAGCTGGAGCTCAAGACCTCTCTTTTGACTTCACTATACTGTTAAACACTGAGAGGCAATATAATGTAGTGGGTAAAGATATGTACTCGAACACCAACCTGCTGGGTCTGAATCTCAACTCCACCATTTACTCACTTGGCTAATTTATGTAACCCCTCTGTGTTTCTATCTTATCACCTTCTAGGATAGTGAAATAATAGAAGTGAATTATTTTAACAGTACTTACATAGTATGCTTTATCTGTTTCCTATTAGTGACTGTAATGTTAATAGTGTTTTTATAAGTACTCTAATATACTAAATGATTATTGCATATTATCAATAAGCATTCCCTGTGGAATAGTCATAACTTTTCTATGATGACTGATTATGATTTAGATTATAATTAACCTATGCAATGACCATTCTATACTTCCCCATTAAGTAGTTATGTTTCAGACACTGGACTAGGTGCTAGTGAATCTGAAGATGAAAATGTAAAGTCCTAATCTTTAGAGACATTGCTGGCTAGTGAGTAGACAGAGTTATAATAAGCAATTACAACACAGCATTTTTTGATAAGTGTATACCAGAAGAATATGCAATTTAGCTTGGAGACGCCGTACCACACAGCCATGAGAATCTAGAAAAGTTTCACTAAAGAAATAATGCTTGTGTTGAATTTTGAAGAATGTCTAGGTGTCATCCACATGGACCAAATAGAAGGACAGAGAAAACAGCTTGTGCAAAAAGGCATTGATATGTAAGCAGATGAGTAAAGCAGATGTGGAGGGTGCATGGGAGGAGAGGTGAAGGAGATGAACTTGGGGAGCTAAGTAGTAAAAGCATCCATCAGAGAGCAATGAGATTGCTTTGTCTATTTTTCTTTATGAAACAGTTTTGGAGGGTAGAAGTGGGGCACTTTAAGATGACGAGTCATAAATATAGGTTGCTGTTTCAGACAGTGACTTAAGATGAAAACGAAGTGTCATATGAAGAATGACTGATATCCTACTTAGAAATTCCTCCCAGATTACCTTGAAAAGAGAAAAATGTGGTTTTCTCTCTCCTGATCATCTGAGTTAGTGAAAGTCGTAGCTCTCCTCTGCAAGCAATCTGTTTCTGGTCAATGCATCCTGTAATTGTCCATATGCTAACTTTACTTTCTCTGTTCATGTTAGTTTATTCACTAGCTAGACATTGTCAGTTGTTGGTGTCACCAGTCTTGGGTGATGGGACATAAGAAAAGCATTCATGTCTGTTTGTTTTTATAGCATTTACATCAGTGTCCAAATGCAGATAAGTGCTTCAAAATCATCATGATAAGGACTGGACATTCCCAGATCTGCCACATATATCTTAGACAAAAAAAAAATCCTAATTTCAAGTTTTAATGTACTTCCCTATTACTTTATGCCTCAAATTATCAGTTCTCTCATAATGACAGTTTTAAGAATATGACACTGCTCAAAATCTGGCACTCTGTACTGTTGTTTATTTCCTTGTGAAATTTCACTTTAAATGTGTCCACTGCTTTCCTGGCAAAATACTATATTGTGCTTACCTGTCAAAATTCTGAAGGAGAAGATGCCCTTCAACAGATGAATGGTTAAAGAAGTTAGTGAAATACTACTCAGCAATAAAAAAAAAAAATGAACTGGTAATGCAGGCGGCAACATGGATGAATCCTAAGAACATCATGCAGAGTACAAAAAACTAGATAGACACAAAATAATGCCATAGTTTTCCATGTATTTGAAACTCTTGAAAAGGCAAATTTAATCTAGAATGATAGAAGACAGACCAGTGGTTGCTTCAAGCCAGGGGTAGGATATGGAGATTGTCTGGGAAGAGGAATAAGAGAATTCTTTCAAGGTGTTGGAAGTGCTCTGTTTCTTGACTGTGGCAATGCTTGTCATATATACATTTGTCAAAACTCTTCTAAGGTACATTGTAAATGAGTTTTTTGTTTGTAATTTAATCTAAATAAAAATCATTTAAAGAAAAGTATGAAGAAGAATTACTCTGTTATAGTCAGGTCATGATGGAGAAAAACAAGTCCCTTTGATGTCATGTGTGTCCTTACAAACAACTCTATTCATTTCCTATGGCTGCTGCAACAAATTATCACAAATTGAGTGGCTTGAAACACTGGAAATTTATTCTCACACAATTCTGGAGACCAGTAGACAGAAATCAAGCTGTTGACAGGTCCTACTATCTTCAGAGGCTCCTGGGAAGAATCCTTCCTGCCTTTTCCAACTTCTGGTGGCTTTCAGCATTCCTTGGCTTCCATGGCTTGTGACCACATCGCTCCAATCTCTGTCTCCATCTTCATATCTCCTCCTTTGTGTGTCTGTCTCTTATAAGAACACTTGACACTGAATTTTGTGCCTGGCTGAATGATCAATGATGATCATATGCAAAGACTTTTTTCCCAAATAAGGTAATATTCATAGGTTCTGGGGGTTAGGATGTGGACATTTTGGGGTAAGGGGAGGGGGGCCCCATTTAGACTATATCAACTAATATTATTCATTAATATAATGCTTTTCCATCAGTTAGTAAAATAGAATTGTCTTTTACTTTTTTAACAGTGTCATGGTATCATTATGGGATACTTTGGAGATCTATCTATCTGTCTGTCTTTTTTCCTGTAGCTTTCTGGAATGAATCTAATTTTCCTTGTGTCATAGAGTTAAGATCAGTGACTCTAGTTGAAATTGAGGAGAAATAGAATTCACTTATTCAGGTCACCTGTCTTGGGAAAAAGGAACTGCATAGGTAAGCAAAGATCCCTAGAGTTCTACATTAGGTTTGGAGATAAAGGCCCAACTGTTAATATGGTCTTATTTTATTCTGCATTCTTTATGAATATATCATAGGAACTTTGCAAGGTTGATAGAAGTACTTAATAAAATTTTAATTTGGGGGGGTTCTTTGATCAAAATATCATCACTGTATCACCCCAACTCTGATAAATAGAATAGAAACTGAATAGGAAATTTTCAACAACCAAATCTCTTATAATTTGCTTAAGACAGACCAACACATCATTGAACTGAACATTTCAGCTTGACTAACTTTCATTTGTGCTATGCTGTCTTGCAGACACTGAACTAAATAGATGCATAAAACGCAAGCCCTTCTAGTTCACTTTGTTGTGATGGGTTGGGGGTAGGGTGGCAGATTGCCTAAAAGGAAAATGTTGATCTCAAATCAAAATTCTGAATAATAATAGGAATTTGTTCCTTCTTTTTCACACAGTAATATTAAATAAGTTTAAGCTTAAAAAAAAACCAACTTCAGAATGAGCTAGGATACAGATCCAAGCAAACATGAGCCTCCATAGGTTCTGTCTTAGAGAAAAGTTACGACTTTATACGGCCCCAAATGCTGCCAGGGCATGGAAAGTGAGATTTATTACACAGTGTGTTTTCATTGACAGTATCAGTAACGATGGTAAAAAAAGGTTTTTGGAGTGTCTGTGCCAGGATAGTATAGCTGCTTGGGAAAAGAAAAATTGACATTGCAGAAATAACCAGCTCACTCTGGGGTCCTCCAGTCCTGCTTATCAAATGTCAATTTTTTTTTCTCACAGATAAATTAGAAAACCGTTTTGCTGATTCATTGTATCATGGAAATGGTTGGAGAGCTCATTTTATAATCTTTGTTAATTTATGGAATATAGATAGAGAAATAGACGATAGATAGACAGACAAAATGTTATATACTTTATTATAGAAACCCTAGAGTATTTTTGAGACGGTCTTGGACTTTTTGTTTGTTCTTTTCTGCTTTTACGAATGGCCAGGATTCTGTGTAGAACCAATAGCTCATTGATCTCCATTCAGCCCCTTTTTGGTGTTACATTTCCCACTTTATACATTTGCAGACTGAGGCAGGATGAAATTGGAACATTCTCCAAGCAAAGCAAATCAGTGACGGAGTCTCCATTATGTCTGAACCTCAAACCACTAGACTATGCTTTCCATATGTATTTTGATCTTATCCAATTACCTTTGTGATGAGAAAAGAAAGTTATCTAGTATTCGAGTTGGAAAATTAATTCCCCAATTTATTGTATCCCATTGAGAATTAGTCACATTCCAGATTAATAGCTTTCAACTTTTTTTTTTTTTTGAGTGAGAACCAAACTGTAAAATATGCTCAATCTCACAATTTAGGTATTTTTTTTAGGCCTATTACAAAACAATCTTTAGGTAAGCAGTTAATCAATGAAACTTCCATTTCAAAACATCTGAATCTGAAGCAAATGAGCTATTAAATTTAGCATAAATGGATAACCTTTCGGTCTAAAATATGTGTACCCAGTAGTGAAATCAGTTGTTTCCTTTTTGAATTCCAAACACTTTCTTTTATCTCTTTATTTAAAAAAATTGCTCTGTTGAAATGTGTGATATTTTTAACATGTTAAAATTTAATAAGTGATAAGTGGCAAATTCTAAGAGCCTCAAAGACATTAGCTCACCACGGAAAATACCTTCCTCTCCAAATTCAAAATAATAGACCAGTGAGCTATTAAAAATTATATGCTACTTGAGCTCTATTGTCTTGAAGTTACAGAAGGAGAGTTTAGGTTGAAGATAACACAGGATTATACGGTTGCATTATTATCTGAACATTAGTCATTAGTATTTCATTTTTCCTCTCCATTTCCAAAATCACACAGTAGCTAACTAATTTTCCTCTGTATTTACTCTCCTTTAACATTTTACTTCAGGCTGATACCAAGTAAGGAAAGTTTTAGACCAAAAGGAAAATTTCTGTGGGAGTGATCAAGTTTTATAAGGTGAAAGAACATCTTGAACTCATAGAATCCAGAAGTGCGTTTCCTCCCTTGGTTTGCTGACAGTATGGGTATTTTGGCTTGTGGAGTGGCCCTTAGAAATATCATGGACTATGGATCAGAGGAAATAGCATGTGTGGTTTTAGTTACCACCTATTGGGAATGACTTCCAAATCTATCTCAGCAACCCTGACCTCTCTTGGCCTCCATTTCTTGCAGTCTCAATAACATCTCTTCTCGGAAACACTGCAAATAACCAAAAAGAACTGATGGTTTGAGGCTGATAGGAATTTGTCCTTATTTCATTTTTTTAATACCTTTATTGAGGTATAATTGATATACAAGGGAACTGCAAATATTTAATGTATACATTTGAGTTTGGATATGTGAATACACCTGTGAAACCATCACTGCAGTCAAGGTAGTAGACATACCATCACCTCTAACAGTTTCACCCCTGTGTCCTTTTTATTTCTGTGTGTGATAAGAACACTTATCTACACTTGTAACAAATGAGATCTACCCTCCTTACAAAATTTTAAGTGTGCAATACAGTATTGTTAAATATCAACACCATGTTGTACAGCAGATCTCTAGGACTTATATTACACAACTGATGCTTTAAATCAATTGATTTTCCTCTCCCCATTCCCTGGTAACCATTTTCTTCTCTCCCCAATCCCTTATAACCATTGTTCTATTCTCTACTTCTATAAATTTGACTATTTTTTAAACCTTATTTAAGTGGAATCAGGCAGTATTTGTCCTTCTGTGTCCAGCTTATTTCACTTAGCATAATGTCCTCCAGATTTACCCATATTGTTGCAAATGGCAGGATTTTCTTTCCTTCAAAAAAACCTTTTTTTTTTTTTACAAGTTTTTATTTTTTTTTATTTTTTTTTTAATTTTTATTTTTTATAAACAAATTTTTATCAAAAAAACCTTTTAAGTCAACTAACTGTTGATCCACTGCAAGTGTAATGTACTTTTTTGAGCTGTTATTTCATTAATGGTGAAGAATGTAATCTTGTTACTGTACCCTCTTGCGCTATCATGGGATGTCATTGCATACATGTATTGAACACCTACTGATACATGGTTATTGAACTCCTACCTTACAGTAACTGTGATTGGTAGAGAGATTACAAGTTAAATAAGTTAGTACCTGCCTCAGGGTACAGTGATTTATTTTTGTAGATCTGTTTTGGTTTCACCAATGTAATAAATAGATGTTCATGTTTTCTTTTTCTTGTAACACAGAGGAAATGGATGATTAATTCTCTTCTGCTGACTTAATTATAGAATTACATTGAAATTCTTTTGAATTCAATTGTATCAAAATTATCAGTTTATAAAACTGTCTTTCCACCTACACTGTACACTTTTTGATTGTAGAGATCAGTTCTTTCTCTTGATAGCCGTGGAGCCTAACACAGTAGTGTGAAAACACAATACCAAGTAGATAATAGCCACTTAATTGATATGTTTAAATATAAACGGAAGTATTTTAAAATATCACCTTGCTTTATTAAAAATTATTAGTCATATTATTTTGAAAGCTACCTTTTAACCATTTCTATGTATTTATAATCGCCAAAGATTTTTATGCTCATTAAACTTTGCAGAGTGTCAAGGACAATGGTAACAAAGTAAATTCAGCTCTCACAATCTTTGGGAGTAACGTAGTAACTGAAAATTTCAAAAGGAAGAGAATATTTTCTGACTTGAAGTTTCATTTACATTTTCCAGATTTGTGATGGATTTCTTTATTGATGAGATTCTAACTTGGAAATTGTGTAGGATGAAGTGCTGTTATCCCCTGCAAACATTTTTTTTTTAATTGGGAGAATCCCACTCTCTTAATTGTAACTCTCCTTCTGGAGTCCATTTTCAATTAACTGTGACCTGCTATTACTGGACATATGATTTTTTTTTACCTTGCTGTTGTGTTATAATTGCATTAGCTACTTCAAAATAATTTTTTAAAAGATTTTGTGATCTAAATTATTGGCAGTATTAAAGAATATAGGTTTAAAAGCAAAACGAGTATACGAAATTTCTGGAAGGAATCTTTTTCTTCTCCTTTACCTTATTTTTTAAAATAAATTTTAGAATTAAATCCTAAGAATACAAAAGGGCAGATAAGCAAATCTGATTTATTCTAATTTATACTGAAGAATACTTAGTCCATTCGCTGTAATTCATGTGTAGTTTCAAGTAATGGCTAAGATTTGTCATGAGCTTCAGCTTTCCTGTGTTTGAATTTTAAAAAATTATTTTAACATATATGTGCATCAACCTGATAACAGCATGAATGTGCTTTTTGACGTGAAAGTATTTTTCAGTTATACTTTACAATCAGTAAAAGCAAGTAGACAGTATAGAACATGCACTCTTCTGTGTTCACCGTTTCAGAACTGTTTTAATGGAAAAAATCACTTTAAAGGTTTGGTTTTCTTAAGAAAGATTTCTATATTGAAGCAGTGTGCAACTGAGGTCCTCTAGTGTCACAGCTAAATATGGCATCAGCTTTTAAGATTTTGTGAATTGTGTGTGTACATGTCAGAGGAAGGGAAGAAGGACAAAAGAGATTACTTCTGTAAACTTGACAAATACAGCCAAATGAGCTAAGAAACTAGGTTCTTGTGTTTTATTAGTCAATCTCAAAAGTTTTTCTTTGTTTTTAAAAGGGGAGACATTTGTATTATTTCATATGTACATAGAAATCTTGCCATTTGCAACAATGTGGATGGAACTAGAGGGTATCATGCTTACTATGGCTGTTTTAAAGTTTGGGATCTTTTCCTTTCCATAGTTGGTTTCATTTTTGTGGATGTTTATGAAAACTCCATTAATTTAAAATTGTTTTTGTTTCACACATTCCCTATTTGCCTAAGATTGACTGTTGTGTCTCTTCAATATGGGGAAACTATTTGATAAAGAGAAATACTTTAAATAAGCATTCTTTATAAATAGTAACTTTTATTGTTTCTTTTTTACATATTTCATGAGAGTATCAATTTATTTTAAAATATGGCTGACAACCAGGGATTATCTGACATTTGATGAAAAAGATAGTCTGAGAGAAAGAGAGCCAAGAGAGGAAAACAAAAAAACTTACCCTAGAGGAAATGAAGATAACACCACCCCCACCCCCGAATCAGCAGAATTCTAGTAACAATTCTCAGAGAGACTTAAAAGAATAATGTATCCATGCCACAGAATAGGATCTATTGAAAAGGTACAGCGACAGAACAGGACAAATAATCTGGAAATTAAATAATAGAAGAGATAGGACTAAAGGCCATGCTTATAGGAAATAAAACAGAACGTTGTTCTGGAGAATGGATCTGATTTTTACCTGCCCACTAAGAGTTCTAACTAAAAGATACAGTAGAGGGAGAAAACAAAGACCTAACAAATCAACTTTTCCTTGTTAATTCTTCTGCTAATAGAACATGTGAGTCTTCAGATTAAAGAGGCACACCTGTGGCTTACTTACATAAATGCACAAATGCCCACACTCTAGACACACTGAACTAAAATTTTACAAGTCTAAGGATAAAGTGAAAAGAATCACAAGCTTCCAAAGGGGAATAACAAGCTATCTACAACAAAATTATGTTGATACGGAACTTCTTACCATTAATAAAGAACACTTGAAGACAATGGAGAAATCTTTTTCAAGTTTAAAGATAAGAGTAAGACATTTTAAGACCTGTCATGCTTTAAAATGTCCTACTCATGCCACACTTATGAAAAATTTTCTCATGGTTGTATTCTAGCTAAGTAAAAATATAAATACAAAACAAATAATAGGAGGTATAAAAAATAATGGTAGCTGATGATAACCTTCATGAGTAGTTATAATCATAAAATTATAGTTCATATTAAACCCTGATGACTGAGATGTTTTTGCTTGAGAACTCCCTAGTTCTCAAGTGGTTAAGTGGCTTAGGTATATATATTTTTCTTAGTTCTAGAGTGAATATTTACTAATCATAGTATGGCAATGTGACGGTCACTTCCCATCTGTCTCAGAGTGAAAGCCAGAGTCTTTACAATGGCCTAAACGGCCTACATGATCTGGCTCCTTGTTACGTCTCTGACCTCATCTCCTAATACTTTACCCTTCGCTCATTCTATTGCATGCATAGTGGCTTTATTGAACTTTCTGAATTGCTCTGCAGTTTCCAGTTCAGGACTTACTGTGCCCTCTGCCTGAATCACCTATTTCCCAGAGAGCTGCATGTCTTTTTTCACTTCTTTTAGATTTCTGCACAAATATCACCTTTGTGAGGTCTTCCTTGACCACACTTTGTATGTATTAGCATCCTGCTACCCCATATTCTCTCTTCCCTACTTTTTCTCCTTAGCACTTAATCACCATGTCATGTTATGTATTTATTTGTTTAGCCATCAAAAAATAAATGTAGATTTTTTATTTCACTTATAAAATTTGATAATGTAAAAATAATACAGCTAAAAAAATCAGGAGTTGGGAAAGGAAAATGGGAAAGTTGTAAAAGTATGTTAATTGTATCATCTTGCATAGCAAAGAAGATTTAATTATATTAACTAAAAGTCTAACCACGAGACGAATTGAAAACAGAAACTGCTAAGGGTGGGTACCTCTGGAAAGTCAGACTAGAATGAAAAGAGAGGGATTTTTGCTTTTCATGTCTTGTTCTTTCTTATGGTTTTAATTTAGAGGAGGGAGTCGTATTGCAAGTTTGTTTTTTTTTAATTTTATTCGGCTTACTTTTTTTAACATCACATGTTTTGAGCTATACTTTACATACTTTAAAATATAGCCTTTTTAGTGTACAGGTCAGTCAGTTTGATAAACTCAATAGTGTAATGATCATCAAAATCAAGATAACAATTCCGTCAGGTAAAATTTCCACATACTCCTTTGTAGTCAACCTGTCCTACCAAGCAAGCCCATGATAATCAGTAACCTATTACTCCATTCTTTTACTTTTAACTTACATTTTTTATTTAATGTGGGTAGCTTATAGTCTGAATGTAGTTGAGTCTCAATTCCTATCCAATCTCACAATTCTTAGCTTTGAATTGGTGAGTTTAAATGTTTATATTTACATTTAATATAGTTATTGATACATCCTAATTAAAATGTATTATTTTCTAATTGTTCCATTTGTTCTCTGTTCTTTTTTTCCTTTTATTATGCCAGCTTTGGGATTGCCTATTTTTTTAATAATTCCATTTTATCTCTACTGTTGGCTTATGTATATCATTTTTTTTTAAGATTTTATTTATTTACTTGACAGACGGAGATCACAAGTAGGCAGAGAAGGAGGCAGAGAGAGAGGAGGAAGCAGGCTCCCTGCTGAGCAGAGAGCCTGATGTGGGGCTCGATCCCAGGACCCTGGGATCATGACCTGAGCCGAAGGCTGAGGCTTTAACCCACTGAGCCACCCAGGCGCCCCATGTATATCATTTTTAAAAATTTTACTTTTAGTGACTTCCTATAGATATTAATTTAATTTTTAAAAGTCTAATTCAAAATGGCAAAAAAAAAGGGGGGGGGTAGAAAATTCTATACCAAAATGTTAATATTGATAGTTTGGGAGATTGGGTTTGAATTAGTCTTTCCTACTTTTCTGTATCTCATTCCTGACTTCCCACAGAACGGTGCTGGATTAAAAAAAAGAAAAATGGAAAGAGATGGAGAGGGAAAGAGAGAGAGAAACTGGGGTGGAAGATGGCTTAGAAAGAATTGAAGAAAAATGTTTGCTAAATCGTGAATTGCTGGAGGTTGCTTTGTGGATTAATATGTAAATAACCTCATGTATATCTACCATAAAATAAATTTTAGCTCTTTTTCAGGGACTTAGGCATTTTGTCTTGAGCAGTAGTGGTGGTTTTCCGTGACTTAATTCTGCCATATATCTGAAACTTTTCTGATAATTTGGCAAAGCCAAACCTGCAGAAGGTTAATCGCACACCACCAAAATTCAACTCCCTCCCTGGAAAAACAAAAACTGCTATTAGAGTAGCCTCATGAAACTGTAGGATCTTGCCAGATCAATTCCGATGTAATCAGAAAATCCAAAATATATATATATAGTGGATATTTTATAAATTGGATGGATTGTATTTTCTCTGAATAGAGGAAGAATAATAAAAATATAACTGAATTTTAATAACCTCATTTCATTCTTTAAAACAGATTCTGTTTCTGCTTTGTAATTGATCTATTGATCTGTGACTTTTTGTTTTCTTCATAGCTATTCAAAGGTTTTGTGCATTGCATATGAGGTACTTCAAGGTCTGCAGTATATGAACAAACATGGTATAGTACACCGAGCACTGTCTCCTCATAATATTCTTTTGGACCGAAAGGTAATTGTCAAATAATACATTAAATATTTGTCTGTTGTTTGTGATTGGAAGCTACTGAAATCAGACCACTCAGAGTGACTATAGAATACAAATGTATTTTAATAATATTCATAATGAAATGGCTCTATGAAATTGATATCTTTGTAGTAGTTAGAAAAAAACTTATCTTTAAATTATATAAATCCATGTGTTTTTCACATGCATTATTCTTTTTTTCTCAGGATTCATTTTCTAACTTCATGTTTAGTTTTTCCTTTCATTTGCTTTCTGAAAAATAGGCATGGTATCTTCCCAGTCCATTCCTCTTCTGAATTTGCTTTCATTTTAAGAAAGCTTCTCTATTTACATAGAGTATTTTTGTCATACCATAGCTGCATTGTATTTTCTCCTCTGTATCTTTCTTCTTCCCTATTTTTTCTTTTTTATTTTATTCTCCATTTATCTTCTTTATTTACCAGCTGTTCATACCTAGCTTCTTTCCTTATTGGAATGCCACTTCTCTACCTGGAAATCTTGGGGGTGATTAATAAGAAGCAGGTCAACCCTCATAAGAAAATTATGGGTAGCAAGATGGTATGTTTTCAGGAATTATCATACGTTCATTTTTCCATAAGCATATAAAATAGTTTTGAGAGAATTTTTTCTGGGGAATTATTTTTTGTATTAGGATTATTCTTTTCCTCTGATTCCCAGACTTTTACCAAATTACCCTATGATATTAAAAATTATAAAAGCTACAGTGGTACTCATTAATTGCATTTTTATAGCAGTGTTGTATCTAACCAATCTGATTGTTTTAATATATAAATGTTTTATAGTGCTGGGAAGTAAAGTTCTTGAGAAAAAGAAAACAAATCTTAAAATCAATTTAACTTTTTTTAAAGTCTTAAATATCAAAAAGGAGGAAAACTTAAGAGACATAAAATTTATATTTGCTTTTTATTAAGAACCTCACTTTTGTGATAATTATGGCTTTCTCAAACAATATAAAAATTAGAAATCTAGCAGATTCACTAATATCTTGATTTGTGAACTGATCTTTTCAAGTTGAGAACCCCCATGTCAGGGTTACATTATAACATTATGAATAGACTTGCAAGTCCTTGAAAATAATTCTTTTGTTAATTTACCAAAAAATGTTCTAAGCAGAGATTCAAGACAAATGAGAACATTTCTGCTTTTTTGGGTTTTGTTAAAATACCTGGAAAATATTGGGGCACCTGGGTGGCTCGGTGGGTTAAGCCTCTGCTTTCGGCTCAGGTCATGGTCTCAGGGTTCTGGAATCAAGCCCTGCATCGGGCTTTCTGCTCAGCGGGGAGCCTGCTTCCCCCACTCTCTGCCTGCTGCTCTGCCTGCTTGTGATCTCTCTCTCTGTTAAATAAATAAATAAAATCTTAAAAAAAAAAACCTGGAAAATATAAACAAAATTTTTAAGCGTTTGTTGTTTTGAGATCTATATATAAGTAATATATATATATATGTGTATATACATACATACACATGCATATACTTATACATATATTTGTAATGAGTGTAAAGCAGGTTTCAGACATTGGTGAATACTTTTTAAATAAAATTATGATAAACTAAAATTAGGGCAAATTAATTTTTTTCTTAATATACGTGGCTGGTGATTTCCTTACTTATGAAATGTATAATGATACTTTTTCCTGTTACTAATATTAAAACATTTAATGGTGATTTTTATTATTATTATTATTGTAGGGACATGTTAAATTGGCTAAATTTGGACTTTATCACATGACAGCTCATGGTGATGATGTTGATTTCCCAATTGGGTAAGAATATGTTTTCTTTTTTTCTGAGTTGTGTCGTAAACTTTGTAATAGTTGATAAAATATATATTTCATTAATTATTAGTGATATTACTTTCTCCACAAAACTAGCTTTTCTTTATTAGCATATTTTAATTTTCCATGTACTTTTAAAGAGTAGACGGTGAGTTTTTCCAGTGCCCAGAAGATATCTAATGTTGATATTTCATTGAATTGGAAGAGAGGCTAACAGATTATCACCCTTACTCACTTTATAATGCTTACTGAGTAATTTCATTTTATCCGGAATTGGGTAAATTTAAGGAAAGAAGGCTGATTAGATTCTTACAATGATAATGCGTGTTCCTTAAAAGGCTGAGAAAAAGCATTCTTAAAGTATTTTCTACAAATTCCTTGTTCCATAAGATATAATCATATATTAAGACTCAAGTTAAGTCATTGTAGGTATAAGAGGTATTGGGGTAGAGTTTACACCTGAAAGTCTATGTTTAAGTTTGGGGAAGTTTATTTGATCACTTCTGCTATGAAATTCTAGTTTATGTTGGCCTCTAAGAAAGGAAAGTTTATTTTATCCTTTCATTAATCAGATGCTTTTGATACAGATTTTTTGTGTTACATTTATTGTATGGTTTCTTTTTAGACATTTTAATAATATAATTCTTTTATTTTTTGCATATTTAATCTTGGCATTATTTTCAGTACATAGAAATTTCAAAATAGTACAAGAATCCCTGTATAGCCTTAAATAAGATTCCCCAGATGTCAACATTTCATTACATTTGCTTTATTTCTTTTTTCTTACACATATAGGTATATGCATATATTAATATTTTTTGAATCATTTAAGAATAATTAGTGCATATGATGACCTTTTACCCTTAATGCTACAGTTTATATTTCCTAAAGTAAGGAATTTTCTTACATAACTACAAAACAAATATCAAAAAAGGAAATTAAAATTAATGTAATATTGTTATCTAATCTAGAGACCTTATTCATATTGTTCAATTGCTTTGTGATTTTTTTAATAGTACCTATTTGTGTTTTGCTCTTTGGGCTCTCTGAAATTAGTTCTGTCACTCCATTACCAAGAATTGTGCTTTGAAGTCATGGAATGTGTTTCTGCAGGAACATTGCTTAATTAGATGTTCTTAAAAAGGGACTCATTTGTAAGTTACCCTTTTATCTTTACGATTAGATTATAGATTTCTTACCAAAAATTTTTATTAGGCCATCACTAATAATCTTAAAATAAATTGCTTATCATTCTTTCCTTTAATTTAAATTAAGACAATATTTATTGAACACCTTCTCTTCTGGATGCTTGGATGTACAAAAATGGGTAAGATAGATTCCTATCCTCAAGAAGCTCATTGTTTAATGGAAAATTTTCTCTTTTGATGGCATACTTATTAAGGTACATAAATTAATAATCTTGCAGTTTCGCATACCAACACTTTGGTCATAGGAAAAAAACAATTGTTTAACAAGCATGAAAACAACAAATTTGTAAAAACAGCCTACATTTTATTTGTTTAAAAAAAAAACCCTTTTGAGTATAATAAAAATAAGTTCACTATAAAGCTCTAGTGTCTTCTTTCATATGTGATAATTGCCTTTTGAAGTAACTTTTAGGGAGCAGTAGTCTCACAGGAAGTAAATGTGATTGCTAATGCGTCTTCATGTTGTCTAAATCAAGCTTTCTGAGAAAGAACTCCAAAAACATAATGCAAACAAAAATTGCTTTAATTTTTTTGCCTTTTACTTAAAGATGCTTTAGGTTTACTAGTGATGAATGGAGGAAAGGAAGTGATTTTTCATAAAGCACATCAAGTATTTTGAAGAACTACATTTGAATTTAAAATGCTTGGATAGAATTGGTCTTGTGTGCCATTTGGTCTGGGTTACTTTGAAGTCTTGGACCCAAAGGGTCTGACCAGAAAGTATCAAAGAGCAAAATGTGAAACATTAGCCAGGAAAAATAAAGTGATCAAACAGCTAAGGCATGAAAGAAAATATTTACACCAAAAGAAGCTTGCAGTTGATTCAAAAGACAAATATTAAGGAACAACAAAGTAAAATGTTAACATCTGTTTCAAAATATTGTAGAGTTAGAAATTGGACATTCGTTTCAGTTGGCCAGTAGCTTAATACCTTGTTAAAAGATCAAACAGATGATGAAAGCCTCACCAGTCATACAGTAAGTTCTGGTAATTTTCTTTGAGTGTTAAAATGATATGCTAAAGAGACATTTGTTGAAAAGAGATAATCTACATTTAAAAACAATCCTAGGGTTTATTATTTTTATTAGTTTAATTAATTCTTGATTAAAAGGGAAATAAGAATTTTTAGAGCAAATCTCACCTCTATGCTTCTAGAGATCATAGTCAGAAATCTTAGATATAACAATTTACCTGTAGTATTGCTTGGCCTTTCACAATCCACACCATTATTTTTGGATAAGATATACTGGAAATCAGGATTAAAAATAAACAATTTGCCTTCTAGGTATATCAAGGTGATGTGATTAAAAATATAACATTGCATTTATATCATATTTTCCATTTTTATAAAAATAGTACTCACTAATATTTATAAGAGTTTTGTGAGATAAACATTATTATTCTTATTTTCAGATTAAGAAATCCTGATCACATATAGAACACGTGCTAGAATTGAAACTAGAATACAAATATTATAACATCAAGTCCATCCTTTTTCCACTAGGCTTTAGTTGTCTCCAGAGATGCCATTTAAAAGAGCAATATGATCACTTTTGGGTAAAATGACTCAATACAAATTTATATATGAGAGAAATATATGATCAAATTAAAAGTATATATTACTGTCATCATTATCATTGCATTAAAGTGTAAAGATATGTAAAAGCCTAACTTACCCATTTGAATTTAAGCTATATTCTCTGACTTAATTGACATATTTTAAATGTAAGCATTAGCAATCATAGTGTGAGGAGATGGCTACAGAAAAATTCAGGAAGAGAAATGGAAGTAATATTTGAATGCCTACGTTACATATATTACATAGATGTACCATATACTTAAATATATTTTGATTATAGTCATTATTGCCGGGTGTCATAGTAATCTAATGTCCATGGGATTGAAAAATACAGATAATTATGCTCATGACTAAATTTGATGATAAATGAAGAAAGGATATGCACATATGCAATAAGTAAGGCAGAATTCCCCTCATTTTCATTTCTCTTCTAAAGCTATTTTTGTTTCTTTTGTTTCTAGGCTGTATGATTTAAATATAATAATTGTCGATGTGTCTGATACCTATGTACTGTTGCTTAAGTTGTCTGTAAGGCCATGTTAATTGGCATTTTTGATAGGAAATGTTATTATTTTTTAAGGATTTTATTTATTCATTTGAGAGAGAGACAGAGTACACAAGCATGAGGGAGGGGCAGAGGGAGAGGGAGTAGCAAGACTCCCCACTGAGCAGGAAGCCTGATAGGGGACTCAATCCCAGGACCCCAGGATAATGATTATAGCCAAAGACAGATGCTTAAGGGACTGAGCCACCCAGACACCCAGAAATATTGTTTTTTAACAAAAATTTACTGAGCGTATCTTATATTTAAATTTTATTGGTAGTTGTTGAGGGTTTATAAAAATGAATAAGATATACCAGTACCCTCAAGTTTGTTTGTTTTAAAGGAGGGTAAATTTTTGTATACTAAATATGAGCATAAACAAAAACAAAACATAAAAATGTATAGTATTACATATTGTGTACGACTGTAATGTCATATATAAAACAAGTAAAATAAGTATCTTATAATCATTTGAAAACTATAAGAAAGATACAGATAAAATACCATGGGGATTCACTGAGAAGAGAAATAATTTCCATCTCAGCAGATCAACTTAAGGTTTTGTGGAATTAGTCATAAAATGAATTCATTAGAAAATTAAAGTTAGCAGTTTGACACATTTATAGATATACTGTTTATAAAGGCTTTATCTTTTTTATTAAATAAAATGGCTTACATTTATGAGTTTAGAAGACAGAAGACATTAACAATGTTTCAGTGTGACAGGAAAATATTTTATACAATAACACGATTTTCTTACCAATTCCTTTATATTTACCATTGAATTTCCTGCTAAAAATTTTCCTGTACTTTATAAATACAAATTTTTATCTTTAGTAAAGTATACTGAAGTTAACCTATACCAAGTTTCTATAACATCTATCACCAGACTATAGTAAAGTATTGAGAGACAAAAAGAAATGCATCTGTAATAAAAACATTTATTAGTTAGCCTAATCAGCAAAAAGATGGTTTACTCAAATGCACAAAATAAGATATAGTAAAGGAAAAATAACTAGAGAGGTAGAGAACATTAGAAGACTCAATAAATTATTTTTGCTTAGCTCTGGGCAAATTTGAAAACTAGAATAAAAGAAAGGGAAATACAATATGAAAATACCAAAACTTAATCCCAAAGAAAATTTTAAAATCTAATACCAATTATAGAAATGTAGAAGAAATTGCCTCTCCCTACAGAGATACCTGGATTGACTCACAGGCAAATTCTACCAAACCTGTACCTAGTGGTTAAATTTGTTGCCATTTAAATTACAATGCTATACATTTCAAGCTTATTTTTATTTTATTTATTTATTTATTTATTTATTTATTTATTTGAGAGAGAGCATGAGAGGGTAGAAGGTCAGAGGGAGAAGCAGACTCCCCATGGAGCTGGGAGCCTGATGTGGGACTCAATCTCAGGACTCCGAGATCATGACCTGAGCCAAAGGCAGTCACTTCACCAACTGAGCCACTCAGGCGCCCTCAAGGTTATTTTTAAAGGAAAAGCTTGCAATATCCTTTTTCATAAGCTAGTATAACATTAATCCTGGTCTTCCCTAGTTACCACATAAAATGTTTAAATATAAATCATACCCATATTTGATTATCTGTTATTATTATATAGTATAAATGTGTTATATTAATATAAAAAATCCTAAATAGAAAAATTAACAAGAACCAGAAGCATATAGAAGATACTATCAAGTGTGGTTTATTCTACCAATATACAGATCGTTTATGCAATCTATAAACATAATTCAATAGGACAATATATCAAAAGTAAAAAAGATCAAGTAATCATTTCTGTGGTCTCTTAAAAACAACTGATAGATTTATCATAGCATTCTTTATTAAATTCTTAATAAAAAGGGACTATGTAACTATTTCCTTAATGTAGTGAAAATCACCCATCTATTTATATCTCCCTGTTAGTAGATAGATTTCAACCCCGAACTTAGTAGGTTTAAAACAAAATATTTACTAACACCACTATCATTTGCAGTGTATACCTGGTACTAATGAAGCAGTTGGGCAAGGAAAAGAAATTTTATATATACATATATATATATATATATATATATATATATATATATATAATGAAATTTTATTTGTAAAATTTATAGTTTATTATATATATTATAAATTATATATAAAGAAAAATAAAATTTTCAATTTTCAAAGTGAAATTACACACCATTATTTTTGGATAAGATGTACTGGAAATCAGGATTCCTTGCAGGAATGCAAGGTTGGTTAAACATTAGGTAATTAATTAATGTATTTAAACTCATTAATATATAAAAGGAAAAGAATCATTTGTTCTTTTTGTAATAAAAGAAGAGGTGTTCAAATTTTTCAAAATTTCTTCATGGTTAACACTGACAGAAATTTCTGCAGAGGAACTATAATGGTAAAAGGTTAAAAGTATTTTTAAAAGATGAGGATCAGGGCATCTGGGTGGCTCAGTGCCTCAGAAGCCTCTGCCTTCAGCTCAGATCATGATCCCAGGGTCCTGGGATCGAACCCCACATCGGGCTCTGCTCAGCAGGGAGCATGCTTCCCCTCCTCTCTCTCTCTGCCTCTCTGCCTACTTGTGATCTCTATCAACTAAATAAATAAATAAATCTTAAAAAAAAAGACAAAGAGGTCAACTATCAGCAGTTATTTTCATATTAGCAATTTTACCACATAAGGCAGCAAAAGAAATAAAAATTATAATTATAGAAAGGAGAAAACAAATATAAACAAATCAGTTAAGCGTAACTGATTTGCTTATCTACAGACTACTCAAAAGAATTCTCCCATAAATGTTGAGGGTTTAGTGATGTTGCTAGATACAAAATTAATACAAAGAAATTATTTACACATCAGCAAAAGAATGTGAAATACCTAATAAGAATCTAAGCAGATATTTTACTTCTGTGAAAGCACCTCTGTGAAAGAAATAGAAATCTTTTTTTTAAAAGACATTATGAAAGGCCTAAATAAATATAGATACTTGCTCATAGATTGTTAGGGTAGGTATCAGAAAAATGCCAGTTCTTCCCAACCTGTGTTACATTTGATCTAATTTCAATAAAAATTCCAGCTCTGTGTGTGTGTGAGAGGGAGAGAGAGAAAGGGAGGGAGAAAGAGAGAGAGAAACAAGTTGACAAGATAGTTCTAAATGTATATATATAGAGAACAAACATCTGAAAAGTACCTAGACATTCCTACAGAGAAATTAAAAGGTGTATGTGGTTTTTTGAGGGATGGGGGAGAGTCAACATTTTATTTTTTAATTTAAATTCAATTAATTAACATATAATATATTATTAATTTCAGAGATAGAGTTCAATGATTCATCAGTTGCATATAATACCTAGTGCTCATTACATCACACGCCCTCTTTCATGCACATCACCCATTTTCTCCATTCCCGACCCCACTCCCCTCCAGCAACCCTCAGTTTATTTCCTATGGTTAAGTCTCTTATGGTTTGTCCCTCTCTCTGATTTCATCTCATTTCATTTTTTCCTCCCTTCCCCTTTATTCCTCTGTTTCATTTCTTAAATTGCACATATGAGTGAAATCATATGACAGTTGTCTTTCTCTGAGTGACTTATTTTGCTTAGCTTAATACCCTCTAGTTCCATCCATGTTCTTGCAAATGGCAAGATTTCATTTTTGTGGCTGTGTAATATTCCATTGTATATATACATACCATATCTTCTTTATCCATTCATCTGTTGATGGACATCTGGACCCTTTCCATAGTTTGGCTATTGTGGACATTGCTGCTATAAACATTGGGGTGCATGTTCCCCTTCAGATCACTACATTTGTAACTTCGGGGTATATACCTAGTAGGGCAGTTGCTGGATCATAGGGTAGCTCTGTTTTCACTTTTTGAGGAACCTCCATACTGTTTTCCAGAGTGGTTGTACCAGCTTGCATTCACACCAACAGTATAAAGGAATTTCCCTTTATTCACATCCTTACCAATATCTCTTGTTTCCTGACTTATTAATTTTAGTCATTCTGACTGGTGTGAGGTGGTATCTCATTGTTTTTTATTTGTATTTCCTTGATGTCAAGTGACGATGTTGAGCATTTTTTCATGTGTCTGTTGGCCATTTGTACATCTTCTTTGGAGAAAAGTCTCTTCATGTCTTCTGCCCATTTCTTGACTGAATTACTTGTTCTTTGGGTGTTGAGTTTGGTAAGTTCTTTATAGATTTTGGAAAAAGGTGTGCGTGTTTTGAGAGGACTAGTCTTAGCAATTATTGGCAATTACTTATATAATGTTATAGACTTAAGATAGTATAATGGTACAGTGTCAGCAAGTTTACCAGTGGAACAAAATAGGGAGTCAAGCTGCAAATCAACATGTATGTAGAGATTTTCTTTGTGGTAGAAACTGGTACTGTGGACTAGTTGGGAGTAGATAGCATTTTCAATAAATGGAATAGGGCTCAATTGATTATCCATGTAAGAATGAAACTTCCAAAATGTTCTTCAGAGTTTGGTCAAATAAATTAAGTGCATTTTTTAAATTAAGTTTATTATTAGTACAATAAAATTGTTGGCAGTTTTCAAAGAGAATAAGACAGTCTAGACTTATTTTTATAGAATAATCTCTAAAATATACTTTAAGTGAAAAAAAAAAGTTGTCCAGAGTAGAATGTATAGTATGTTGCCCTCTGGGGTAGTGGTGATGGATGGTCAAGTTTATCTATATCTATAAATATGTATAGGTGCCTGGAGCACAGAAATGGGAGAGAATTTTAGTTTTCAGTTTATGTTTCTTTAAAGATATTGACATTTCTACTACTCAAAAGAATATGTACTATTTTCCAAGATAAAATACACTTTAATTAATAGTTAAGTGTAAGGAGAATACAGGTAATAAGGAGGAAAAGAAAACACCTGAAAACAGACTACTACAGGATGGCAATGTATTAAAAAGAGAGGAAAGCAAAGAAAGGAATTAATGCTTCAGAAAGACACAATAGTTTTAAAATTATTTAAGATGCATCTATATTTTCTCTTGATTTCTAGACATGAAAGACCTGTATTATGATGGTTAGTTTAAAATTCTTCCTAGTAAAAATTTTTAATTTAATTGCACTGGACTTTTACATAGATCTTATCAAACAGATAATAAACATGTAGTACTACTTTTTCTCCCTTTGTAGTTTGTAGTAACTATTCATTTGTTTAATATATCATTGTAGGTATCCATCATACTTGGCACCTGAGGTAATTGCACAAGGAATTTTTAAAACCACTGATCATGTATCAAGTGAAAAACCATTGCCTTCTGGCCCCAAATCAGATGTGTGGTCTCTTGGAATCATTTTATTTGAGCTTTGTGTGGTATGTATAGAGAAATATTAAACTGATAAAAATAAATTGTGTGCTTATTAAAATAAGTTTGTCTTTTTTTTTAAGATTTTATTTATTTATTTGACAGAAAGACACAGCGAGAGAGGGAATACAAGCAGGGGGAATGAGAAAGGGAGAAGCAGGCATGCCACCGAGCAGGGAGCCTGATGTGGGTCTCGATCCCGGGACCCTGGCATCATGACCTGAGCCAAAGGCAGACACTTAATGGCTGAGCCACCCAGGAACCCCTAAAATAAGTTTTCTGATAGGAAAGCTATTTAGTAATGTGTTTTTGCTTTGTGGATTGACTAGATATAAGGGAAAAAAGGCTTAAATCTCAGTATGACTTGTTAAAAAATCCTGTTTGATAATTTATTTGCTTATCATTTTGGTATCTTTATAAAGTATTTATACTTTACTAAATATAAAGGATTTATACTGTACTAAGTATTAAAATTTAACAGTTCTAGAAAGAGTTACCCTAAATCTATGTATACTCTTTGATATCTTCATGGTCCCCCTTTCTGTGATATTCTTTTTTCCCTAAATACCTTCTTCTGTCCTGTTGTTTTCTTACAAGAATCACTTAGTAGTTGAGTTGTGTTTTATGAAATCCTTCTCAGACATTCTCTGTATTTATTAGGGCAAAGACTAAGTTGCTATTGAAAAGAAAGAAATTAAAAATATAGTAGCTTAAAGAACATAGATGTTCTTTCCCTGATTTAACAGCAGTCCATGTCATGCACAAAGCTAGGCTATGGCTCCACCAATCTCAAACGTCTGGTTTCCAAAGTTGTTTCTTTATCACCTTTTAGGCATAAGGGAAGGAGATAAGTGAGTTCATGGTAATTGTTCTTTAAGAAGATGATCTAAAAGTGCAAATGTCAACCCTTTACATTTCATTGGTGACAATTTACTTATGTGGCCACATTGCGCATCTGTACAAGGGACACTAAAAATACAGTCTTTAGCTGGGACACATAAATATTGAGAAAGCAATGAGAATGGATTTGGAGGGACAACTAACAGTCTCTCAGTCCTACTTTCAAATACCTGCCAGCATTAGGTCCTTATCTTCCTTGCTGTCCTCTTCTATTATAGCATGTGTCACATTTGTGTACTTTACTTGGACATTGAGGTCTTTACAAGCAGAAATTTTTTGTCTATATTATATAGTAGTTAGAAAAATTAAATGAAATAATACATATAAAGTACTTAGTACACTGTGTTACATAGCAAATAGTCCATCACTGTTATCTTTTATTATACTAAAATATTTTATGATTAAGAAAAATATGATTATAATATTTTATGATTATGCTTTTAATCATAAAATAATTTACATATTGGCACTGCTTTTTCTAAGGTAAAATGCCATTTTACTTTTCATTGATATTAAATGATAGCAAATCTCACTTTTGTTTAAAATCATAGCCTAAATGAAAACTCTTATTGGAATGCTGAATGTGCAGTGTAAATAAGTGTAAATGTGAAATATACAGCTTTTCCGTTTTATTACATCACATATATCTAAACTCTATATTACTGCCTTTTTTTAAAAGATTTTATTTATTTATTTGACAGACAGAGATCACAAGTAGGAAGAGAGGCAGGCAGAGAGAGAGGAAGGGAAGCAGGCTCCCTGCTGAGCAGAGAGCCTGATGCGGGGCTCAATCCCAGGACCCTGGGACCACGACCCGAGCCGAAGGCAGAGGCTTTAACACACTGAGCCACCCAAGCACCCCCAGAGTGTGTCTTATATGAGTAATTCAGTTCAACAAATGTAGATAACTAATTACTCTGTGTATAACATCATGACGAATGCAATAGGCAGTAAACTGTGATTGACACATTGTCAAAGAGCTTATAATTTAATTCAAATACATAAACTTCGAATATAAACACAGAAGAGCTATGTGAATTCCAAGAAAGGAAATATTAATTTCATAATAGGGACTTCATGACATTTTAAGTGATACTTGGTTTTAGACCATCTAGTTTTAGAATGGCATATTGAACATAAGCTTAAATGTCCCTCTACCTCATCAAAACTTTAGAATTGATATAAAATATTAAAATATACATTAATAGCACACTAATAACTAAAAAGGGAATGTTTGTACACTAGAAATCCTAGTAAATAGAGGAAAAACTATACCAAAACAGGTTTGCTAGGAAATTCTTGCTATGTCACCAGAAGGCTGTATAGCCACCCTGCCGCCCAGAAGTTTCCATAGTCCAGAAGATGTATATAGGTGAGTACATATCTAAGAAATACCAAACACCTAAAACAATACATCTACAATATGATATATGATGTAAATACATATATCTGCAATAAAAAAGAAACAACAAATAGAAGAATTTACACCATTGAAAGGACTTTAATATAAAAGTATGTGTTCTTTAGGAGATAAAAGAAACAATTCCATTTGTGAAACAATTATAGAAACTATTCATCAAGAATATTTACTGAAAAGAAGACCCAGGTAAGAATTTTAAGAGAAAAAAATGTAACTATTAAAATAAATAGATGGATCAGAGGAAACTAGACACATTGAAGGTAGAAAGTAAAGCTGAGTAATTATCCTAGATTATGTCACAAAGAAATAAAGAGATTGAAAATATAAATTTTAAAAGACAGGGAGAGGGGCACCTGGGTGGCTCAGTTGGTGAGCATCTAATTTTGGCTCAGGTCATGATCTCAGGGTTCTGGGATCGAGTCCTGCATCGGGCTCCCTGTTCAGCAGAGAGCCTGCTTACCCCTATCTCTCTGCCTGCCTCTCTGCCTACTTGTGATCTCTCTCTCTGTCAAATAAATAGATAAAATCTTAAATAAATAAATAGACAGGATAGAGCCAGATGTTCTTATATCTGTCATATAGTAGTATCAGAAGCTGAGTGTAAATTTCTTGGTTTGAAAGAACCCTCTAATTACCTTGTAGAACAAATTTTTTTTAAAAAGCACAGCATACAACAACAAATACCTAGAAATCATATACTAAACTTTTACAAGACAACCAATAATGAAATAATGGGTAACATTTATTAAGAACTTTTCAAAAGTCAGATACGTTTCTAATCTCTATTATCTCAATCAGTACTCACAACAGTCTTATAAAATTTATCTAATTGTTATTTTTAGTTTACAGATCAGGAAATTGAGGTACAGAAAATTTAAGCAACCTGTCCTAGTTATATCATAGTAAGTACTTGAGCAGATTTGTACCCATCAACTATACCCAACGCTGTACTCTTAACACACCAGCCTGTCTTTAGTAAGTTATGATGACTTTATCAGTGTCAGTGAGAAAATCTTAAAATGTGTCAGAAAAGACATACTACCTACCGAGAATGAGATTGGCATTAAACCTCTTAGTAACTTGGATGTAAGAAAACAGTGGCACAATGTCATCAAAATGCTGAGAGAAAGTAATTTGAATTTTGAAATCTTTAACTCACAAAATTAACATTCAAGAGTGGCAATGCAATTAAGGATATATATAAAATTTTGATAACAATGAAGAAAAATTACTGTAGGAAAATAACATAAGTCAAAATCATATGCTCTTATGTAATCATCAATCATATCATACCATTATACAGGCAGAGTATATTCACTGTATTGCAAGTAATCAAATTGAACTGCTTTGCGTGTGTGTGTGTGTGTGTGTGTGTGTTCATCAATCACGGATAGATACATAGTAAGAACCTAGATTGAAAAGATATCTTAGAGTCGTATCCTAGGAGATTTTGAATGCTAAATTGAGAAGTTTATATTTAAGTTACATAAGGTATGGGGGACCATTTAAATTTTTAAACAAGATACTGACATATAAGGCTTGGGGGACCATTTAAATTTTTAAACAAGATATTGATAAAATCAAACCTATATTTCTTAAAGATTAATAAGAATGTAAAAAATTGAGAGAGGAATGGCAACTTTTTTTCAATGATCTCTCTACCTGTAGTTCTAATTTCATAAGTCTTTTTTTTTTTAAGATTTTATGTATTTGACAGAGAGAGATCACAAGTAGGCAGAGAGAGAGGGAGAAGCAAGTTCCCCGCTGAGCAGAGAGCCTGATGCGGGGCTCAATCCCAGGACCCTGAGACCATAATCCGAGCCTAAGGCAGAGGCTTAACCCACTGAGCCAACCAGGCGCCCCTAATTTCATAAGTCTTTAATGCCGCCTCCTGACGGGGCACAGGAGAAGAATGAGGCACTAACAAGTCAGCTCCAAGAGAATGGGAGCAGGGGGCAACACTTTAAGAAATCTTTTTGCTCTCTCTTTATTAAAAAACAAAACAGGGGCGCCTGGGTGGCTCAGTGGGTTAAAGCCACTGCCTTCAGCTCAGGTCATGATCTCAGGGTCCTGGGATCAAGCCCCGTATCGGGCTCCTTGCTCAGTGGGGAGCCTGCTTCTCTCTGCCTCTGCCTGCCTCTCTGCCTGCTTATGATCTCTGTCTCTCTCTCTGTCAATTAAATAAATAAATTAAAAAAAACAAAACAAAACAAAAACAGAGTCTTTTTTTCTCCACATAAAGACAGGCTCTCTTCTTAAGACTTTCCTTCTAAGACTACTTAAAGGATCCTATAAGTTTAATTTGTTTGTAAAAAAAAGAATAATAGCCAACATTTATGAATGATTTTCTATGTCCAAAAAATGTGAGGCACTTTTTTATACATTCTGTAATCTTCACTGCAACCTCTATGGCATATACAGTTAATGTTCCAATTTTATAAATGAGGAAAGTGTAACCTAAGGTGGTTAAGTATTTGCCCAGGTTATATAGCTTGTGGCCAGAAGTCCAATTTGGCACACAACTGTTGCTTGACACATTATAATTGTTGAAGTTATGATTGATTCCAGATTCTATTTCAAGCAGTACCCTGAAGCTGAATAATAAGAAAACAATTAAAATACAATATATGTATCTTAAAATAAATATAGCAGGTGCTATGGGAGCAAAAGGATGATTGTCTAATTCATTGTGGGAGGAGGAAGACATGTCATTGAATGTTTCTTAATGGAGACAGCAGATTATGGATCATGATATATAAGTAAGAATAAGTTGGGTAAATGTAAGGATAATATGAATCTTTCCTGGGGTCATATTAGTCTCTTACATAAGGCTCCTGGTGGCCTGGAATCTCTTTAGACAACCAGATATATATAGCTCTCAAAAGTGAAGAATCTTTGATTCTAAACTAGAATGTAATGATCCTTAAATATATGAAATGTTTGAATGTCAAACTGATCATTTTTCTTTAGTGGCACTACTTTAAAAGCCAAATAAAACCTCTGAAGAAAAGAAGAGATACCTGATAAAATCATTTTCATCTCTGGGGGCAACAAATGCCTCCCTGAAAAAAAGATGTAAATGTTAACATGAATTTGTTTTCCTGTTTTATTCAGGGAAGAAAATTATTTCAGAGCTTGGATATTTCTGAAAGACTAAAATTTTTGCTTACATTAGGTAAGTGTCTCACAAATGATTATGTTTCAACTACAAATATAATCTTTAGTGACTGTTAGTAATCATACACATTAATAATGTGTTCTAAAAAAGTGAATACACTGAAATATCCTGAATTTCTTTAATGTTCTAATGATCAATGGTAAGCATTAATAGGACAACTTAAGAAGTACCTTCTGAAGTATTATTGTAGTGCTTTCCTTATTAAGAAATTATAATGTAGATAAGTATTTTCTTAGCTTCATGATCTAGCTAAGTAAACTAAGTTCTGAAATCAAAATATGAGAATAAGTAAACTTCTCTGTAGTAGTTTACCTTCAGACAACATAGCTTAAGTTTTGAGTTTCTATTTGATGAATCATGTGTGAATAATGACTGAGAATATTTATTTTTCCTTATAACAAGTTCATTTATTTTACATGTACATTAGATCTTAATATTTAATTCAAGTTTACATAAATTTGTGTAATCTACTTCAGAGTAGAATAAATTAAGCACATGCGGTAATAAATGAGAGAAAAACTGATAGAGCACTTTATGTAAAAGAGTGACAAATTGATGTCCATGTTAATAGAGTTTACAAATAAGAATATGTACTGTAAAGTATCAATAAATATCAAATAATAATGAATTATAAGTACAATTACACAAAATGTTACCATATTTACAATGTTTAGTTTCAAATATTGATAATAAGGCTTTTAAGGAGTCTTAGAGATTTCTTAATATGGTCTACAGACTAAACTTAGACTTTATTATTTTTATAATTTTAATTTCAGTGTAGTTAACATACAGTGTTCTATTAATTTCAGGTGTACAATGTAGTGATTCAACAATGTATAGACATTACTCAGTCCTCATCATGATAAATGTACTTTTAGTTCCCTCACCTGTTTCACCTGCCCCCCCCTACCCATCTCCTCTCTGGTAACCATCAGTTTTTTCTCTATAGTTGAGTCTGTTTTTTTAAATTTCTTTTTCTTCATTTGTTTTGATTCTTAAATTCCGCATATAAGTGAGATCATATAGTATTTGTCTTTCTCTAATTTATTTCACTTAGCGTTATACTCTCTAGACCCATACATGTTGCTGCAAATGGCAAGAATCTGCTCTTTTTTGTAGCTAAGTAATATTACATTGTGTATATACACACCACATCTTTGTTATCCATTCATTTATCAGTGGACACTTGGGCTGCTTCCATAATTTGACTATTATAAATAATGCTGCAATAAACATAGGGGTGCATATATCTTTTTGAATTAGTGTTTTTTATTCTTTGAGTAAATACCCAGTACTGGGACTACTGGATCATGTTACTTCTATCTTTAGTATTTTGAGGAGCCTCCATGCTGTTTTTCCCAGAGGTTGTACCAGTGTTCATTCCTACCAACAGTGCACTAGGGTTCCTTTTTCTCTGCATCCTTACTAACATTTATTGTTTCTTGTGTTTTTTTATTTTAGCCTGACAGGTGTTTTTTTATTTAGCCTGAAATGGTATCTCATTGAGATTTTACTTTGCATTTCCCTGATTATGAGTAATATTGAACACTTTTTTCATGTGTCTGTTAACCATCTCTGTGTCTTTGGAGAAATGTCTGTTCATGTCTTCAGCCTATTTTTAGTTGAATTTTTTTTTTGATGTTGAATTATATAAATTCTTTTTTATTTTATTTTAAATTACAGTATAGTTAACATACAGTGTTATATTAGTTTCAAGTTTACAACATAGTGATTAAAGAGTTAAGTTCTTTGTATATTTTGGAAACTAACCCTTTATCAGATATGTCATTTGCAAATATCTTTACCCATTCAATGGTTGTCTTTTATTTTTGTTGGTTTTTTCCATCACTGTACAAACTTTTTATTTTGATGTAGTCCCAACAGTTTATCTTTGCTTTTGTTTCCCTTGCCTCAGGGGACATATCTAGAAAGATGTTGCTACAGCTGATGTCAGAGAAATTCCTGCCTGGTATCTCTATTAGGATTCTTATGGTTTCAGGTCTCATGGGTCCTTCTTTTTTTTTTTTTAAGATTGTATTTATTTATTTGACACAGAGAGAGCACAAATGGGGAGGAGGAGCAGAGGGAAAGGGAGAAGCAAACTCTCTCTGAGCAGGGAGCCTACTGAGGGGCTCCATCCCAGGATGCTGAGGTCATGACCTGAGCCGAAGGCAGTTGCTTAACTGACTGAACCACCCAGGCACCCCTACAATTGGGTCCTTAACCCATTTTTAGTTTATTTTTGTGTATGGTGTAAGAAAGTGGTCCAGTTTCATCTTTTGCATGTGGCTGTCCAGTTTTCCTAAGACAATTTGTTGAAGAGACTGTCTTTTTTCCCATAGCATCTTCTTACCTCATAGGTGGAAGATAAATTTGGCCCTGTAAGCATGAATTTATTTCTGGGCTTACTATTCTGTTCCGTTGATCTGTGTATCTGTTTTTGTGTCAGTACCATACTGGTGTTTGTTTGTTTGTTTGTTTGTTTGTTTTTATTAACATATAATGTATTATTTGTTTCAGGGGTACAGGTCTGTGAATCATCAGTCTTACACAGTTCACAGCACTCACCATAGCACATACCCTCCCCAGTGTCCCATCACCCAGCCACCCTATCCCAACCCCACCACCCCCAGCAACCCTTAGTTTGTTTCCTGAGATTAAGAGCCTCTTATGGTTTGTCTCCCTCCCCAGTCCCATTTTGTTTCGTTTTTTTCCCTCCCTTCCCCCAACAACCCCCCACCCTTCCTCTCAAATTCCTCATAGCAGAGAGATCATATGATACTTGTCTTTCTCTGACTGACTTATTTCACTAGCATAATACCCTCTAGTTCCATCCACGTTGTTGCAGATGGCAAGATTTCAGGGGTTTTTGTTGACTGTTTTGATTACTACAGCTTTGTAGTATTTCTTGAAATCTGGGATCATGATACCTCCAGTTTTGTTCTTTTTCAAGATTGTTCTGGCTATTCAAGGTCTTTTGTGGCTCAATACAGATTTTAGGATTGTTTGTTCTAGTTCATTGAATTTTGGTATTAATATTTTGATATGGATTATAAAATGTATACTTTAAATCTCCAGAGATATGTGTACATTCTCCAAATTATGTAAATGCAAAAGAGTAATATGTATATGTGCATTACATATATAGGGAGGGAGAGCAAGAGAATCTTTATCTTGAACCACTGCTTTTTGTCATTATTTAAGTGGCTATCTTCTAGTATCTGTAATTCAATTAATATTTAGTGTTTAAAGTCTTTATTTTTATCAAAACATGTAACAAAACTTAACAACGTCACAAGCCTTTTAATATTCCAGGTTCCAAAACTGCATAACACAATTTTTTAAAAAATTATCTGAGTTCATTCTGATGAATAAGAAAAGTAGCATTACTTCATACAATTTTTCTATTTTACAGATTGCGTAGATGACACTGTAATAGTTCTGGCCGAAGAGCATGGTTGTCTGGACATCATAAAGGTTTGTCATTAATCTGTTATTGAAATGTATGTATGTTGTATACTTGAGATCTAACAGCAAGCTATTTTAAAGCTATTTTTATTTCTGTTCAGATTTTTGTTTTTTCACAGAGTGATAAGCTAATATAAATTAGTATAAAGTCCAAATAAAAAGACTTTTTTTTAGCATTTTTAAAATTTTTTATTTATTTATTTTTTAATTTCTTTTCAGCATAACAGAATTCATAGTTTTACACCACACCCAGTGCTCCATGCAATGCGTGCCCTCCACAATACCCACCACCAGGCTCCCCCAACC